>JAVQJL010061126.1:0-43673 GCA_036024295.1 Nannoperca obscura | reverse complement strand
GTAGTCGAAAGCGGACAAGGGATGATTACGTAGTGTATTTATACGGAAATGGCGTAGTGACGTGGATGACGTAATGGGGGTGTGTTCCTGCTCCCGAAATTCCGCTAAATAGCAACAATAAAATTCTGATGTAAAAGCACCCAAGATTTTGGGTTTTTCTTTGTTATTTTGATTTCTAGGTGGTCACAAATCTTTCATACCACATCAAAGTGACAACAATGTAATTTCCAAACCACATTTAGCATCTAAAATGCATATTCAGTTCTTAATAACACAGGATTAACATGTTCAGTTAATGAAAGCTGAGCTGTTTATATAGGTATTTTATGGTAGAAATGTTACAAAGTACAAGAAACCTCTCCCATCATTTTACAAGAAAAATGTGGCGCCAAACTTTCCCATTGCATTAGATGTGTGGCAGCAGAATCATGAATATTTTGAGACTTCTCTGAAAGCATGCTTTGACTTTGCAGTGGACTATCAAGCCACCTGAAGGTCCTGTCTGTTCAGGATGAGGTCAGAGAGAAGAATGTGACAGACTTCCTGGTGGAGGAGATGGACTGCTTTAGGTCAGAGCAATGTGGTTGTCAACAACAAATCAAAAAATTCCTATTTTTTACTTTCCTATGTAGTCAAAAAGATCAAAACCATGATTAAAATGCTTCAGTGTAAGTGTCTCAGTGTCTGAGCTGTGGTCACCATTATTGTTGTTCCAGTGTTGTATCTAAGAGATTCAATTGCAAAGCATGCTCTGTTTAGTCACCATTTAGCATTGTAGCTACACTGAAATGATACCCATTGTCTCTCTGTTCCAAACTAAACAGGCCATCTGTGTAAACACAAATCACTAATCTACTATAATAAAAAGCCTGATTCCCTCACCTCGGCATCTGCCACAATGAACAATGTGTCCCTGTCTTTAATAATGGGTCACAGCCACAAGCAACATCATCGTCCACAAGGAGAAGCTGTGGCAGTCCCTGTAAAGCTTCACTCCTTCACATTTAAGATGCTTTCGTTGCTGTTTTTTAGCTTGTCTACTAAAGGAGTAGAAGTGAAAAAGGCAAATGAAGTGATAATAGTTAGTTAAGCATAATAGTTTTGGAAGTTTTCTGAAGATCAGCAATGCTCAGCTCGCCATCGCCCACTTCACCTGATCCATTCAATGATTTCTTCATTTCCTGGTTCACTATCATGTCTCCTCCTATTCATAAATTAGATGTGTTCTTCATTCTCTGTGTCACTCATCTCATAGGTACCCTCCACCACCCAGCTCCACCTGCCACTGGATGACTCAAGACTCCCCACAGTGGCAGGCGCAATCGACCTCTTGCAGAGTGTTCTGCCAGGATCTGCTCCTGTCTTGGTTGGATTAATTGTTGGCAAAGTTTCTCTTTTGCAGGAGTATGCACATCACATGAACAGATTTTTTGGTTCACTTCTTTGGTGCACTTTACAACTTTATACCTTCATGTTATCAAGAGATAATTAGTGCCTGAAATGGGCCATAGTATGGGATACTGGTTCTTTTGTTTTCTGTCCACCTGTGTAACATTATTACTTATTGTGTGCTGCCACTCACTGATGAATGTTGCCACTTACTGTGTAATTTTATCAAGTGCGAGGCTTCAGTTCCTCCTTTTCCTGCCCAAACAAGTTTGGAAAAGCATCAATGCACTGCTGTTCTCCACTACCTGAGTTGCATATTAGCACTCACCAGGGGCACAGCTGTTGGATGGAAGCCTTCTGCTCTCGCCTCCAAAATCCTCCACCAGTACAGACTTGTTGTCCCCATTTTTCTTCAATTTGAAATATAGATTTGTCTCTATGCAGCCAATTAACATGCATGTGATGCAAGCTAAAAGCAGAGTGTTCATGGAGGAAGATGGGCTCTTCAGCAGATCTCTCTTGAACAGTAACACATTTTATTATTATTATTTTCAATTTTCTTTTTCCACACAATAGGGTTGAGATTGGATCAGTTCAAAGTCCTTGCAAATAGTTGACAATACTGGCCATATACAATGTTAAGCAAAGCATTTAGCAAGTAGGATGAGAGAACTGAAGGTCATTCTCCTCCAAATAATATAAATTGATTTGTTGACAAAGTACAAATTAGAAACATTTACCACATAGGTCAAAGATATATGATGACATTTTTAATGTTGTTCAGTGCTGCCATATCCATGCAATCAGTGCAATAGTTTGGTACATAGTACCACTTCTTTCATTCATCAAGTGTTGGCCTGTTGATCAAGGCTGTTCCAACACACATTTTACGTGTTATTCAAGTAATCTACATTTATTTGTGCCTGTTTCCCTCTTACAGACACACATTAATGTGTTTCCTTACAGCAACCAAGGTTTTACAAGCTGCCACTTTAGCTCATGTTCTGCAGCATCCTACCAACAGTTAGCGCTGACCTCCCGTGATTTTAATCGTCCTTTCTGTGCGGAATTATTTTGTTCCGCTTGTTTGTTCGTTAAGCACTTTGAGACGTACTTGTGATCAGGGTCTGTACTCTGTGAATTAATTTCGACACAGCGCCTGTCTGTCGAGATGCATCTGAACACGTCACAACAAATCAAAGACTCCTTCATATAATTCATAAATGCCATGTACAAAAACATGCAGAGAGGCAGAGTGAGACGGGCAGAGAGTCAAGAAGAAAATGTAACAGATGCTTGATGGTGAATAAGCAGCAGTGCAACACATGAATGTGCTCTGCTGAATCCATCCATCTGCTTGCTTCTCCATCTCCATCTACTTCTATTGATTTAATCAAGTTCCCACCAACACTTGACTTCCATATGTGTATGTGTGTGTGTGTGTGTGTGTGTGTGTGGGGGGGGGGGTGTTGGTGTAGCTCCTCCAGACACTTTGCATGTGAGGAGTGAGCGTACAAGGATTTCATTAAGTGTAAAAGGCTGACTTTATAGTGATCAATGGCTCTGCTCATCGGTCACTTGGAGTGGCCTAACTGACCGCAGCATGAAGCTGGATGAAGGGACCAGAATGGAGAAAGAAGGGAGTGGCTGAGATGGAGTGGAAATAGAGAGTGTTTGTGCTGATGAAAGTGGGGTGAGTGGAGAGGGAAAAAAAGAGACAGATGAGGAATAATGGATCGCGTTGATCTCACAACCCCTTTCTACACACGCTGAGTTATGTGCTCTGTGGAATAACAGAAAAATACTGTTATTAGAAAATAGCTTTGTAATTTCACTTTTGTTGAGTTTAAATCATCACAAAAATGAAAACATGTTGCACAACTCCTCTCCAGTACACCATACTGCATTCACCAAATGCAGCTATCTTGCCTTCATCAGGGTGATGCCCGAGGCTATTTCACAGACACTTTTTGCATTTGCTATTAGTTATGTAGATTAAATTCACGTTATTTTCTGAACAAGCTTATCTTGCATTTCCTGGTGCTTGTGCCTGCTGTGTGAAGGCCATTATGTGCGCAACCCAATTTTTAAAGTGCCACCATTTCCCTTACAGGACCACACTGGTGGTTCTTATTTGATATCATTGCTATAACTACAAATGTATGTGTATTTGGGATTACTGCTGACCATTTTCCCAATGCATATGATTAGACCTACTGCCAATCTTCAAGCCAGTCAATGTTATGTTGACTTAATGTTATTATTGAGTTTTTAGAGAATCCTGGGAATGTGTTGCTCTTGCATATAAACAGCTTAGATAGTTTCAGATTATTTCAAGTGTGCTCATTTTTTTTGTTCTCCCTGTAATCATTCCCACTTTATGCTGGCCATTAAGAGACCCCTTCCATTGTAAATTATGGCCAAAATACCACCAAGTCCTCCAAATTAAACAACAAAATATGTTGCTTACCTTCCAGAACGACACACATTAGCACTGTCTGATCTGATGATCATGGTTAAAAGAAACCAATGTTAACTGTCAGCAGGAAACTGAAAAACAACTAAGGTACTCCTTGTTCAAGGCTGACATTTTGTTGAGGTACTTTGTGGCTCTATAACAATGTCACACTATGTCTTCCCAATGGACAAAAGTCATAATTACCATAGCCTCTAAAGGGCTTTTTCACTTTTCAGACACACATCATGTTCATATCGTTAATGGGCAAAATAAAAATGCCTTTGTCCTGTACAAAATGTTATACAAGTTTTATCAGAAGTTAATCTGAGGTTTTAGCAATCTGAGTTAAGTCAAGTGGGTATCTTCCAAGGCTGCAGTCTTAAGTATAAATGACCCTCATTTGTGTTTCCCTGGGCAGAGGTTCCACACTGAGCTGCAGTGGAGAGACAGCAACACAAACATGGAATTTTGTAAAAGAGATTCACATGATTTGGCTTATTCAGACAGCTATAGCCCCATATTAGCTTCAGCTTTGCATTAGAAGCCTGTTAGGAAGGGATGCCTTGTGCATGTAAATGTACTCTAAAATAGCTTGAGACAGACAATCCATCACGGTGAACAACTTGTGTTATCATTCCCTGGAAATGCAAATCACCTTGGTTTTCTGATGGCATGCAGTATCAGTGTGTGACCCCCAAATAAATGAATAGCATGAAAGGTGTCACTGTCTGTATGAAAGTTTCCATGTGGAAAGTCTCACTTTTATCTGCACGCTGCCTGGATAAAAAGGACTCTGTGGTGAAGTAGGGAAGACTTCAGATTATGTGATAACAGCAGAGGGTAAGCAGGTGGGCATCCAGAGAAAATTGTCTCCCCCCCCCATCCTACCACTGCCATCATCACTATCCAACCTCTTAAAGACACAGCAAGGCCAATTAACCTCCCTCATTACCACTGCTATAGGCCTTCCGCTCCAAAGGATAGAATGAGATGGGAAACAGGATTGGGGAGTGGCTGAGGGGAGTGGGTGGTGTTGATTGGCGGCAGTGCAGTGGAGGGAAGGAATAAATCAGAGGAATGAAAAATAAGAAAACGCAATTTGTCACACCATTGTCGGCTTCCGCTCTCCCCACTCTCCTGTTTGCAAGAGGAGCATGGATTCACAAGCCAAGGCTTGCGTGTCAGCCCAGCTGCCGCATCTATTTAAATGAGACTCACAGCTTCATGAAGTGAAACCGCGTATCTTTTCAATGTGCAGCTCTGGATGAAGGGAGGCAGACACAGAGTCAAGACAGAGGAGGAGAAGGAGAGAGTGCAGTGTGAGCCGATCTGAGGGAGAGAGAAAGAGTAAACCGATTTTTGAAGATAACTTTGCGGATGCATGTGCGAGATTGAAAGTGTGGAGGAGGTCTATAGCCTTAATGGGTTGCCAGGATGCACGCAGTGACTGTAAAAGACGTTGACTTATTACTCAGTTTGTCTAACGAAGAGAGGAAAAGTAATAAGAAAAGTCTGTCTCTCAGTGCTGTATATTTTAGATATTTAATCAGATAAAGGAGTCGTTTGAAGGCATGAGCTGGTATTCATTACAAATGCTTGTCTCTAGTGCTATTAGGAGGTTTTGACGTAAGATGGAGTATGAATGACACACCTGTGAGCTTTAAATGAAATATTAATTAGTAGCATGACTTCATAAATGATCCTAAAATATTCTATTACAAATATGAAGAGAACAAATTGTTTTATCTCTTTTGGCTTTTAAGAGATTTCTTTAGACCATTTAAAGGGGAACTCCATTGATTTTACATGAAGGTCTTGGCATGGGGGTGGAGGGGTAGTCCTCAACAGGTGCAAGCAACTGTATAATGTCTTCCGTGGCTGTGGAGTAGCTTTGTCAAGTCTGGGAAAATATATTGGCTTTGACTTGATTACAAAATATGAGAGAGATAGAGACTGTGTTATAAACTGCGGCATAGAGTTTGAAACATGTGGACACCAACCAGGCAGGGGAGGTCATTTGGTTGCAACATGGCAAGTCTCTAAAGGTTATAGAGCTTGAACCATACTAGAGACTAAACGTGAGGATATCTCCGCTTCTGCTGTATTAATTTTGCTCTGGGGATGGCAGTTTCATCTGATCAGTACACCACTTAGGTCCAAACTGAAATATATTAAAAAAATATTGGATGGATTGCCATTCAGTTTTGCACACAAATGTATGGTTCCCAATGACAAATCCTACTGATGGTGATCAAATGTTAGCATGCTGACCACCAATATAAGATGGTGAATATACTGTACATTATACCCACTACCTCTACTTGGAGGAAGAAAGATTTGATGAAAGAGAAAAGAGAGCAAGTGCAAACAATGTGTGTCAGAACATCTGTTTTGCTTAATTTTTTAACATCTGGTTTGTTTGGGAGATTTCACTTGTGCACAGAAGGAAGCGTTTATATTAGCAGCAAGAGGGACAGAAAGGTGGTCCAGATATCAAAGGCAAACGATGAGGAGAGGAAAGGACAAATGAAGAGCATTTTGTGAGTGATCATCACCTCCGGGCTTTGGACTGTTTACCTGATCAATGAACTAACAAAGTTGTGTTGTTGTGTTGCATACCGGTGCTCTTTATGAAATGTGTTTAACTTCCGTTCAACTTTTTCAGAAAAACTGTCTCAGTGATCGAAAGAAGCATCCGGGGGGATCGATGGAGAACGTTTTAGTATGTATATGAGAGAGAGACAGAGACAGAGAGAGGGCAAGAGTTTTCACACTCTTATTTTAATCTGTCTGGCAACTATCAGGCCAAAAGTGGCTGTACCCCTAGGGTGATGCCACCGCTACCTCTGCCTGTTTACCTCTCTTTCTTTCAATAAACCCAATCTGATACAAGACGTCAGGTCAACTAATACTGACTAATTGCAATGGATGAAGGGGGGTGGAAAATGCCATCAGCAAGCCTAATTAGTTTTAATTACAGCCTATAACTAGATATAGCAGATCTGTCAATCTCCAACTCACATTGCAACTGGGACATGGGGGGTGGGTGGGATGAGCTGAAAGGAATAGCAGCTCGGATCCAAAGGGAGAGGGAAGAGAGAAAGGAAAGAGGAAGGTATGGAAGAAGAGAGAGAAGTTATGATAAATTAGAAAAGCAAAGGGAAAGACGGTGTTTGGCCAGCCAACACTGACGGAGAAGCATTGTTTGAAGTATGTGCACAGCGTCCAAACATTCACTCTGAGTGAAACTCTGCTGCCCTCTAAAGGTTACATTGTGCAAAATATGGGCCGGTTCGAAAGGCACCATGAGCGTGTGTGGCTGTGCACATGTGGAACTCGTAAAACCGTAAAGCCCTTTGAAGACTTGGGATTGGATGAGCTGTGGGTGCAGGTTAGGTTACCAGGGGGTGGAGAAGGAGGAGAATGGTGATGTGAGGTGAGAAGCATGAAGGAGGACCAGCGACAGCAACCAGTAAGAATGGATTAACACACTTGGATGAACCCTTCCCTCACACACACACACACAGGAAAAGTCAATGGCCTGCAGGTAAAGCCAGCCTTTTGATGAGATTTTCTTTTCTCTCCCTCTCAGTTTTAACTGAAACTCCCACTTCCTTCACATCATCACTTACCTCCAAATAATGCTGTCAATAGACCGCACAATGACATTTAGAACATGTGTGCAAAAGTCCTCATCATAAAAAATGATTCAAGCCGAAAAAGCGGGATGCATTGATTTCCCTCAAATGTCAGGAGTAAGTGTTACAATAAAATGCCACACCTTATAACATTCCAGAGAACACATCCTTCAACCTGAGCTGCTGCCCTAAAAACATCAGAAAGTTTATTGACTTTTATTTTCACACCACACAAGATACTCTTGAAAAGTTTATTGAAAACTAGGTTGCACAGTAGCTAGTTAAAGGCCCTGAAAACATACATTTCAATGAGCGTTTTACTGTGAGCTACAATGGTTCCTACATGAACACTTTTCTGTCAAAGGTGGGACAGATTTGGTTATTTCACATCAGAGATTTGTCTGTGTGGTTTTATCATGCTTTTCTTATAATTTCTTTTATTTGGACAGAATCAGGCATTGTGGTAATTATCACAGGGTTGTGTGGCTGTGTGGGAGTGTCACATACTAACCAACAATCCCAGCTTGAAGAGCAATACAAGCCAAATGACTGCACAGTGTTTTAATGTCTTTGTACTCCCTCGTAGCAGGGTTGAACCGCTGATGTTCAGTCATCATGGCGCTGATCGATTAGTTTTTCTTCCATCTTCACAGTTGCTCAGTAAACAGTGGAATGCTACAGTAAACAGCTAATGTTACAATGCTACAAGGCAAACAAATATATTTTTCAACTCTGCATCTGCTGATCTGATTGCCAGCGTGATTGGCCGCCGCTGCGTGATGTCGATTGCATTTCAAAGGTGATTCTGTTTTAACTTTTTGCACACCCTGAAACCCCCACCACCGCAGCTTGAATGCACTACCCTTTGAAGTGGGTGGGGCTCTAGTGGGAAAAGGTGATGTCACACACTTTGGTTCACCAATGTGTGGTTTGGCTACTGTGAATCCCAGCTGATCAAACCACACGCACACAGTCCTGATAAGACAGGTTGGCATTTTTGAGTGTAAAATGCTCAATAAATAACACCCAAGTGTGTTTTTTTCCCCCAAACTTTAACTTGGATATTTAGTCATAATTATTTAACATCACAGCAAATAACATAGTATTTTAAACCAAGGTTTCAGGGGTTTAAGCTTGGCTGAGATTCAATAGATTTTGTCTTTAAAAAGCTTCAATTTAGCTATTTCTCAGTACTTTAAATAACTTAACTTCACTGTATACTAGCTGAGACAACATTTTGATGGTTCCAAGAAGACACAGCTGACATGGTTCAGTGAGAGTTTTACGATCTTGTTTGAATCTCACAAAATTGATTACATCTTCACATTTTGTTCTCCTTTATGACATTTTTTCTGCCATGTTTGAGGACGGACGCCACTAGTGGATTGAATCTGACTTGGCATGTTTGTTCGCCCCGTGTTTTCCTCAGTGGCACAGTGATCACAAGAAATATTGGACTGAACTGAGTTGGAATGGGGCTGTTTGTGTTCTGTGCCAATGTGTATACTCTATACTATTTTATTTAATCAAATACTTCAAGGAAATGAAATGAAAATGAAGGATTTGGTTTGGACATTACCAGTGTTTGGCCAAGTTTATAGCTCTTTGATTAAAAGCTAAATGTGACATGAATCTATTGAAACCATTTCCAATCAAAATGTACACCAGTATTTCACTTAATTGTTTAAGTGGTTTTGAAATACCAACGTTTTGCGGTCACTCTTCTTCTCTTTATTTTGTTTTTGGTTTATTGACAGCATTCTAATATATTATAAAATACCATAACAGCACTTATTTCAATTGTTGTCCCTTTAAACCCACTATACAGATGAAGACAAAAGGCTTTTATATCTCAGCCCTTATCAGAATGAATCAGGACATGAAAATGCCACAGCCACCTCTGACTTTTCTGCCCACTGTGAACTGTAAAAAATGGATTAGCTTAATTTGTAAGGCAATTTCTTTCGAATGAGGGACAAGAAATGAAATACCACCACCATGGACACATCTTTAAAAAATATATAAAAGGATTGACCGAATTACTGAATTATTTTTAGATGAGGCATGAATTTCCACAGCAGACAGTTTCAAATCAATTTTAATCAGGTCTTCTGCTGCTTTTTGGAAAGTATTGGCTCTAAAAACGTGTCAGACAAGGGAGCAGTACAATATTGAACTCGGCTGTGAATCCATTAGGCTATTAACATGTGCTGGGCTGGAAATGTGACAAAACTGCAGTCTGATTCGATCCAAATGAAGACTGGTCTAAGTACACACTGCACCAATGTGGAAATTGTCAGTGATCAGAATACTTGCTGCAACATTTGTCTACAAAGAGCTCTAACATAGTTTTCCAATTTTACTGCCATTTGATCACAGATATTCGGTAGTATCAAATGTTACCTTTGTTACAATGTTTTAAGTAATTGCATGTTCAGATTCCATTAATTTGAACAGCCAATTTCAAATTAACGCCATTTAACAGATGAAAAGTGGAACTGATTACCTTTTTCCAGTTAGCGCCTTTAAAACAATTAAAAACCTTCCCATCTTATAGTTGTGCAGCAGGGATTGACTTGTCCTCTTAAAAGGGAAACTCCGGGGTTGAAACTCCAGGGTCAAAATTACTTACCATTAGTTTTGGAATTGGTCCAGTAGATCACCTTCGCTGGCATCCGCAAATGGGCTGCTATGGCGTAATCCTTCAGGGCAATTGGGCCCATGAAATATCCGTCCACAAAAGTGCTTGATTTTGCAAATGACAGGCTCAGATTGTTATTTGAAGTGTCTGACAACAATATGGAAAGGGTACTTTCAGAGACAGTTTTGTTAAAGAGTAACAGACTTTAACTCGCTGAAAGAAAGGTCTCGCTCCTGCGAGAGGTTGAGGAGTTGCAGGAAGATGAAAGGTCCTTTCATCTTGCTATGTAGGGATCCTTCCCATAATGTTGTAAGACACTTCGAATAACAATCTGAGCCTGTCAAAACACTTTTAGTGGACGTACTTTTCACAGGTGCAATTGTCCACATGGATCACGTTGCAGCCTTTGCAATTCATTTATGGATGCCGGCAGAGGTGATCTACTGGACCGATTCCAAAACTTTTGGTAAGTATTAGTCATTTTGACTAAAACATACTGGCGTTTCCCTTTAAGTCTCCACTAAAGAGGTTTGTATCATTTCATTTAGCGAGAAGTGATGTGTCCATAAATCAGATTTCAGTGCTGTAACTGCTTGCTGTGTGAGCCATTTGTCTTCTTAGTCCTATGGGAAATACCAGACTGACTACTTTAAAAAAGTAATTACGTTCACTGTATGACATGTTTTTTTATTTATAATTAAAAGCTGCTGGACTTTTACCCCAATTGCTCTGTGGTCACTACCATTGGCCGTTCCTGAGCAAAGGTGACTCAGAACAAGCCCTACCTGCCAGCAGCAGGTGTGGAATATGCCATTGTTGTTTCCATGGCAACCCATACCACAGCATGTATTATCCTCCGTTGTGAGGTGGTGTGACAGTGTCGCTCTTTTCTGTGTTCCCACGCATATCTGCTCCCCAAGCGATGTGGGTCTCTTATTGGCTCCAATATCTCCGGAGACACTCACACTGTCAAGGGCATCCTTTAAACAACTGTCCTTTTTATGCTTCTTTATTCTCTCCCACCCCCGTCTTCACAACTGAACACCATCAATCTAGCCATTTACTTTAACGTTATTTCTCACTCCATTAGTTTCTAGGACACAGAGTGGCACAGGAAGAGAGAAGGGGGGCGGGACCGCGAGATAGAGAATGTAAAAAAAATGAAAAGAAAGTTTGGCTCCTTGGAGAGATAAAATGTAATTTCACAGTCAACTTGCTGTGATATATTATTTCACAACAATGGGGTGTGGGCTGATATGAGCCCTGCTTGGCACCTGTACAAAGCAGTTAGAACATCAGCGATGACTCTCTGGAGAGGTGTTTGTGTGTGTGTGTGTGTGTGTGTGTGTGTGTTAAATTTTACCAAAAAGAAAATCACTCGAATGGGGATACCAGAAGGGTCCAGCCCAGTGGCTCATGGTCAACTGTAATATATTAGTAGTTGTGATAAACGGCAGATAAAAACCCAGTTTTGTTTAGTTATTTAATATGAAATAATATTTCCAGTCTGTGATTTCATGCCTTTGTGTATTGAGCTTTAGCGAGAATAAGCAGTGTGACAGCAGGTGTATATAAACCAGACAAATGAACAAAACAGAACAAAATCCAATACTCTCCCATTCTTCAACATGTAGGCAGTGAGACAGTTCAGTCAAATGAAAGAATCTAAACATAATTTATTCCAGTAGCCGCACTGCCTCATTGCTCCTGCTTCACCATTACACACGCTGTTATCCAGGAACATGGTAAAGCATTGATAGATGCATCGTGCTTCACTAGCTATGGTCTCTCAGCCTGAGAAGCACTTACACAATATCAAACAGCTTCAATGAGAAACAGAAAGATGCAAAAAGCCTAACCTATGCTCTACATATAGAAGAGACAATAAGAGACAAACAATAAGAATATCAGCTGACGTCCCTTCAGTGGTGCTTCGGAAACTATTTCTTCTCTTTAGATATTCGATGCAACATGTCAATATTAAAATATTTGTATTATAAACAAATTAAACAAAATAAAGTGTGTCAGTCAATATATTAATGATAAAGTGCGATCTCACAGAACAGACACGTATATATGGGCATATTCTTGTCTCTTTCTTACAGTTTGCTGTTCTTCTGAAACTGGGACACCAGTCCCAGCACCTGCTCGGATGCTGTGATGACCTTATTCTGCAGGTAAAGAGCGCTGTTTGTAGACGTCTCGCTCAAGAAGTAACGATAGTTCACCATGATGCTGCAGGAGTTCGCCACACCCCTAGGGCTGGTGTCGGCGTGCCAGTTGAGCCGCCACATGGTGGCGCCGTTTTGCAGGTGAAAGTTGGCCACCGGGTTGAGAGCGTAGCCTCGCCTCTTCTCCCCATAGAGGTACCAGGCGCAGAGACGCATCAGGACGGGATCCAGGACACGGGACAGCCGCTCGGACTGCATCCACTCGCTGGTGCTGATCAGCTTGCGGAGGGCCTCAATGGCCGGTGTCTCCGGACCAGAGCCAGTGGCCTGTTCCACCTCCTTCCACTCCTGCACTGAGAGGAGGTCAGAGCCCCGGCCTTCCTTCCTGTACTGGCTTAGCAGGCCCTGGAGCCAGGAGGAGAAGCCTGGTATTGGAGACAGGCTGGAGAACTGGCCCATTTTAGGGAACTCTCTCTGAAAGACAAGAGGAGAGAGGGAGGAAGAGTTAACCCTTAAACGCATACCTCAGGTCTTCAGAGACCCGGGTCCATTTTACACCCTGTCAATTTAATTAGCCCTCAACTCAAACTATTACTGTCATCAGAATGTCAAAACTGATGAAATTCTTTTTCTAATGTTTTGGCCCCAAAAACATATGTACATGTCTTTTTTTCCCCCACAGTATGCAGGTAGCAGATAACAACAACAACAACAACAACAACAACAACAACAGGTAATGGGTTTTCCGGTTTGGCCTCAATTGTGTCACTTATACAGTTAACTGACTCTGTCATAAGAATGAAAAAGGTTACATATGTTTTTTGTTATGACAAGTCTAAAAATTAAGACATGTCTGAAGCTACTGAAGGTGAGGATTATATTTTTATGCAAAGTGATCCATCAGATAATTCAGAAGCAGATCTGGAGTATGACAATGCCAGCTGGGAGGTCAAGAGCTTGACAGTAACTGTGATTTGTGCTTATTGTGCTGACTAATTTGTGTTCTGTAAATGCCAGTCACTGCGCAGTATGTGTAACGCAGTACAAAATGCATAAACACATGAAGCTACATTGGAATATATTAAGTAATGATAATAATTTTTTTGCATCTATAAATGATCCAAAAAGTTAAAGTTAAGTTAAAACTTATTAATACTATGTTCTGATAAGTTTAGAAGCAATGTAATTTGTAGCCCAACCTGTGTTCAATATGGAACAAGTCTCTACAGTAAAAGCAATCCCCTATTTTCCCCTACTTTTAAGGTTTCAGAATAATTTACATGCATGCAGAGACAGCTCAATGCAGAATTGCCTCAACCTGCCTTAACCAGCCTGAAGAGAGGAAAAGCATAAACAAAAAGTCTAGGAAAGAGAAAGGGATGAGAAAACAAGGTAATGGCATAAAGAAAACAGATGAGAGGCAGCAGAGATTTGATCCCTGCTAGAATGCAAAGGGCACCAGGATCGCCAAGTAGAAATAAGGGAGATAAACACTCAACTTCAGTATCAAAACACAAAACAAAATGTTCTTGTTTGTGCTCAGGCTGCTGCACGGCATTACAAATCAACTCCTTTGCTTCACCATCCTGCCCAGCTGATGGAGATGGATGATCCCCTTTTCTTCCCTCCCTCTTATTCTGTCCTTCTCCTCCTCAGTCCCTCGCACTCTCACCTTTAATACTCGTCCTCTTCTCTCACTTGGCTCTCCCCCATGTCTCTGTCTCTTCTCGACCACACACACATACACACACGACACCCACCCATCTCATGAGTTCTCTTCCACCTCACTACGCTCTCCTCTCACTGAATTCCTCCCCCTCTTCTCTGCCCATTTTCGCGCTCCAGCATCTGGGTTGATAAGCGACGAAGCGCTGTGGCAGGCAGAGGAGTGAAAGGCTGCAGATGAAAGTAGAAGTGTCAGACAACCCCTGGAGAGACATGCTGCTGTCTGTCTGCCTCGCTGTGCGACATTGTTTTCCTTTCTTCCTCTTTGATTTCACCCTCCCTTCACTTAAAAATCCAGCCTTCTCAACTTTCCATGTCCCGCTGGCTCTCGCCTTGTGTTTCTTCTCACTCTACTGTATCATGAGCTTGCCTTCTTCACTCCAACCTCTACTATGAACTACCGGGTGCTCCCTATGTTGAGAGTGGACAGGGTTAACAAAGAAAAGAAAGGTGGTGGAAATAAGGACAGAGGCAGTTGCAAAGGTTAACAAAAAAACAGGGGGGAAGGATACAGAGAAAAAGGAGCATTGCCAGAACTGTGCCCCAGGGTCCTATCGACAAAGACAAGCAAAACCTCCTCCCTTCACCTTAAATCACCACAGTGACCTTTTCTTTTCCACTCTATCATCTATCCTTCATCATAATGGTCCCTCTGTGGCTGCGCTGCTCCTCTCTTCCCCTTTACTTAAGGTAAAGCCCTGTCAGAAGGCCAGGGCCCCTGCAGAACACAACTGTGTATGGGTTATGTCTAGCCTCGAGGGCAGAGCACTTCACTTGCACTGTAGGGGTCGGGACTTTCAGCCCCACTAGCATCATAAAAAATAAGTGCACTCATGGGGTGCTTTGGATAATAGCATCCAGAATAAAAAGGCATAAAAGTCGAAGAGAAGAGTTTAATCAACAGCACTGAAGTAACTACATATTCTGTCAGAATTTAGTTTAGACATGAATTTGATATTTTGACACAGTTTTACAATACAAAAAAGTAAAATAAGCAGGTACAATCTGGGTCTGGCCTGGTAATTGATCTAGAAACTACTGTATAGTCACATTTTGTTTGACTCTAATAATCAACAATTGGCTGAGAGTATTTTCTTTGCAGAAATGGTGGTTTTACTTTGCATAGATTATACAAAAACAGAGTATTGTATCTGCATGTTTATGATTTATTTGGGTAACTTTCTATCTATAACAAAGTTGACCTGCCTGAAGACTCCTTTCTCTCCTCCTTCCTTTTTCTCCCCAACATCACTGATTTGTATATACTGCTCTGTGCTTTTGCAAGGTTCTATAGAGAAGCTTTTTTTTACATTATTATTTTTGCATTAGAAAGACAACAAAGATGACAGGAGAAGATGCTGACATGCAAAGCTCGTAGACCTCTTGAAGAAGACCCCCCCCCCCCCCCCAATCTGCAAGGCTTTTACAACTCAGTGCAATATAACCTACTTTCCAACCTGCGACACAAATAGCTTTAATGCTATAAAGCAAAAAAAACACAAAACAATATCTGCTGAGCTCACTGAACTGGATGTTTCCATTAATAAAAATGCCAATAAGTGAATAGCTTGCAGCAATCAAAACAGTCCTGTTGTATGAATAACAAAAGTGGAAGCAGCTTAAAGCTCTGAAACCTGAATTTTTATGAGAATACACTATAAAGAGCTATTTCCCATCTGCTGGATAGAGTGGCTTTTGATGTTCTATTCAATGTTCCAATCATTTAACAAGTGCTAGCTGGAGTGGCCCGACATGAAGAGCTCTCCTGCGCTTATTGAGAGGGATGGATGAGAGTTCATTTCTGCCTGTCTAGTGACAACTGCTCTGTGTACGTGGGTATGCATTTGTGTGTATAAGCAAGTGCTAGTGGGAGATTTATGATTCAGCACCAAAATATCTGAAAACATTTGAAAAGCAAAACTAAAATCTCGTCCATCAGCTACATTTCTCGCCAGCTGGGCCACACCTGAAGGCTACCATACCAGCATTTTAATTAAATTGAGGATGTGAGTGATACAGAGTTGAACGTGTTGTTCCCGGGGAATAGGAAAACAACATGTTTTGCTATGACACAGCAGGGGAGAAGCAGAGGCGCTCTGCAGGAGCTAACAGCTGCATCTGTGCATTATCTAACTATAATGGGACAGTATGGTTTAAAAGCTACATTGATAAGACCGGATACTTTATGGTTATTGTATTTTAATAACAGATGTTTACATAACCTTGCATATTCTGTGACCTTATGCCTTATATCAGCTTTAACTAAAATGGAATGGATTCAGGTAATTATTTTATTACTATATTCTACAATGGCCTTAGCTCTAATTTCACGGTGTCTTAATTAGCAAAACTATTAATTAATAATACTAACAAAATTTTTTTCTAAATTTAGCTTATCTCAGATATCAAACAAAATGAAAACATGAATCAAATTAGGTAGTGTGTGTGTGTGTGTGTGTGTGTATATATATATATATATATATATATATATATATGAATATATATATATATGATGCAGAAAGTTTATCACATCATAACATTATTATGTTCATCACTGAATTGAATTTCCTCCAATTATATAAAGAGCAATGGGAAAAATAAATTCAATTTCTTGCAGAAGCCAGTATTTGAGATAAATAAGAATGACTTTTGAAAACTTGTTTGATTTAATAAATATGCTGCATTACTGAAAACATGGATGATAAAGACGAGAGCTGGACTTTGACCTACAGTAAATTATACATACATACATACATACATACATACATACATACATACATACATACATACAAGGCAAAATCACATATTCTGTTATGTATCTACCACAACGTTTGTTTATTGAAGACCAATTTGTA
This sequence comes from Nannoperca obscura, assembly GCA_036024295.1. Lineage (NCBI taxonomy): Eukaryota > Metazoa > Chordata > Actinopteri > Centrarchiformes > Percichthyidae > Nannoperca > Nannoperca obscura. The sequence goes on along the minus strand of JAVQJL010061126.1, from coordinate 26,796 downwards.
ATTTGGGGCTTTATAAATAAAACTGACTTGACTCGACTTTAAAGTTAAATTATTTCAAATACAGCAAGCTAAATAATACTGTAATGCTGTGATGCATCATTAAACCACATTTTAAACTACTATAACAAACACTCCATGCATTGACACTGACAGTAACCAAAGGAAAGAAACTACATTTCATTTTGTTTTGTTTTTTACTTTTACTGTTTTTTAAATTTAAGGTGGCTGTATTTGAAGGGCATGTGATTTTGTGTTGTGTACTTTGTATGTAAGCAGAGCATTTTGTGTTTGAGTAACAATTTTGGAAGTCGGTTTGGCTCTTTGTATTAAGTTTTGAAATTTGTTGTAAAAAGTGAGCTATAAAATCTCATTCCTAGTTCCACATTCATAGTTCTTAGACCAACAAACTGCACTCCATCCTATATACCAACCACACTCACCTGTAGTTCTCGGACCACCCTCTTGATGAGGTAGTTTCCCAGCTCAACCCCTTGTAAGCCAGCCTGGGTGGAGGAGATGGAGTAGAAAATGGCTGCATTTATCTTATTGACATCCTCCTCTGAGTCAAGAGTCGCAAACCCCTCAGAAACTATACTCTAAGAGAAAAACAAAACATTTTCATAAAGACAATTTATGCATCACTCATCTAGATAGAAGCCAGTTCTCAGTGGTCTTATCTAGGAAGCTGTAGCCAAGACAGGAGCCCCTCTCAACTCTTTCAGGGCTGCTGGAGCAAAACTGTGGAAGTAGTTGCACTATTTCACACCAGGGAATATTCTCAAATTGCAGTGTTGTCAAAAGCACCTTTTCCTCACTGTAAATAGCAAGAAAAAGAAGTCAGCAATGTGGAGGTTGCACCCAGGGGGATATGCAGTTTAAAGGTCTCTGTACTGTTTTTTGCACAGCAATAATCCATTTGTCAGCTGAAAGGAGGAACAAAATAGTAAATCCCAGATGTTTAAATCTCCTCCAAGGTGTGGTAAAGTGAAACAAACCATTACAACAGCCTGCAGCCATTGCTTCTCACCTGAATGTTATCAGAGATGTCTTCAGTGAGGGCCACGTGCAGTACAACCAGGGGTTCTCCCGGCATGGCGGCATGGGTGAAGGCATAACATCGGCGGTATGGCCCCACTCTGCGCTTCAGGTCAGTCCAGTTCCTTATAGGGTGCACTGCCTCATACCTAGCAGAGGGCTGATAGTTAGCCTTTCAATTTTCATATTAACACTGTGCTAAGCCCCGCCCTCCTTAATTATTGTTGCTACACCACGTCAAGCTTTCCATTTCTGTAAGGCACACTGCAGGTGTTAACGGGCAGTACAGTGATAATGGGCAGATTTACCACTTGAAATTCTTGAGTCATTTTTTAAACATTGGGTCCTTGATTTCAGAGAGAGATGGACAGTAGCAGGGTTTTCATTTAAAGCTCATCCTGCTCCTGAAACAACTGTTTCTGGGAGATTATATCAGCTGTAGCTTGCTAGCTAATTGAACTAGCGTTAGCTCTCTGAGTTGGTTTAAACGCTGTGTCTGGATGACTTTTTTAATGTTTCCAGCTGATTTGTTTTCAAACAAGAAACCTGGGAAATAATGAAGGGTTACGTTAACGTTACTACTGTAGGTAGTGTGCTAGCTGGACATGCTAAAGTTTGCAGCTTAAGTTAAAGCAGATAAACACAGTTTAATCCATCTATACACTTTTGATTTTTGGTTTTGGAAAGGCAAAATAAAAACTCTTAGTTGAGGAGTTTCGCTGCACTGGAATGTAGAGAAGTCCAAAGCTTCACAGGCCTGTTGTGCCTAAATTGCTAAGCTTTGATTGGACAATCAATGTTCAGGAGAGGGGTTTAGCAAATGGTCAATTTTCATACTGTGCTGTATAATTAGTATGTAAAAACAAGAAAACGATAATGATGAAGTTAAAGAGTGAGAGAAAGAAAGAAGAGAAACAGTGTGAGGAAGCATGAATGCCCTTACTGGCTGATCTTCTGTAGGATCTCCCATGGGGACTGCCAGGTGATTCTCTCCAGTCGGAGCAGGCCTATAGAGAACCACTCGGACAGCAAGATCTTCAGTGTGCTGTTCAGGTCCTGGGAGAGAGAAAAGGTGAGAGTTCAGAATTAACATCCACATCCAGCTGATAATAGACAATTCACCACATTCTTTCCGTTGTTGAGAGCAGCTCAGTAGCCGGCCTGTTGGGAAAATGTTGGGAAAATGAACTATATTGTGTAAATAAAACACTGGTATGCAGGTAAATCTTATATGCACATGATGAATGTGAAAAGGAAGGTCATGGTATCCACTATATAAAATTATCTGAGCACTGAAAGGAATGTCCTTTGACTGTAGATGGAAGAATTTTCATTTTCATTCTTTTATATCTTATAAAGAAGAAACACCATAAAAGTATTCTCTAGAAATTGTAGCTTTTATATGACTATGAAAGAACTGGATTAACACACAAGCCTTCACAACCTTATGACCTCTTTTATTGAGAGAATTCACAAGCTTCATCTTACTGACTGACAGCAAAGTTGCTCACGTTTGTCTGTAGGCTATAAACAATTCCATATCGGTATCTTACGCACTGTGTGGGTTGTATGGTCCCTCGGGTGCCTGTATGCTGTTTGAATGTTTTCACATTATGAGTAGTGATTTGTTTGAGCTTGCAATGGCTGTAGCGGAGGCACTTCAATAAACAACTTGCCATTTCAAAGCAGGCCTGTCCTCCTGCAAAGGTCAGACTTCATTTAAAGCAAATCTCTTGCAAACACACAAACAAGCGCAAACCTATAAATACAGCTTATATTGGCTGTTCCATAGGATGACTTCACTTCAGGCTTACTTTAATGCCAGCTTGTCAGTCATAATAATAGCTAATACAAACAAGCTCACACAGTCATGGTACAAAAGCCACTGGCTGAAATTCTCAGCAAATAACTATCAAAATCAAAACAAACTAAATGTGTAATTCTTCCCCACATATATGCATCAGGCCCTGCATTATTAAACTCAGTGGTTGATAGGTTTCATGCTGGAAAACTCTGTTGAGGAAGGAGCCAATCAAAGGTAACCCTAAAAAAAAAAAGTTTAGCAAAACTTCCACCACTACTATGTGATGCCGTTTGTGCGTGTATATTTGTGTATTTGTGTTCTCTAACTTTAGGTGCCTGAGGTGAAATCATCTATGATGGCTGATAATTCCAGCCCGGCATTTAAAACGCAGCACATCAACAATCCATAAGAGTGCAGCCACTGCCTTGGGTAGTCAATTCTCATCTACACAAAAGGGAGGCCAAACTGAGATGTGTATTTCATGGACCTAGCAGAAAATGAAGTCTTTTGAAATGGAAGGGTCCAGCATTCGGAGCCGGAAGTTAGCAGAGAGCGGAGGGAAAGGAAAAGAATATCCTGTACTGCATTAGAAAGAAAATGAAGCAACACTTTTGACACTGGAACTGTATCAAAGCAGTGATACAGCCTCTGTTACCTTGAGCTGCAGTACTATTGTGATTATACAGAGCGATGGAAACTGCAGTGCCTGGAAGTAACAGTCTCTCTATCCAAAGCCAAATGACCACAGACTGCCAAAGTGTTTACAGGTCAAACTCAGCCCAGAGTGTGTCAATACCTTTACTCCAGTAGGCTGCATGCCACTTGTTAGCCTGGCAGTTGTCTGTTGGGAAAAAATAGCCTCACTGATACACCCAAGGAGCCATCTAAAAAGATATCTCTGACTTGTCTTTACATCTTTAGTCCACTCAGTTTGTGGACAGGTGAACAACAATGAAAAGCCTTGAGGTAGAAGGAGTGAGGGTGAGGAGGACCATCAAAAATCAATTACCCAACCAAGAGCGACTTATCTGGCACAGAATTCAAAGTGACACTTGCAAGAACCACAATAATTGCAGCCTTGTGAATCCAAAACTTTCATTACTTTAGCAATTTTAGAAATTGTATCATTTATTTTGCCCCCCTGTGTTTCGGTCCTGCTTTGATAATCTGGAACATTTGTTTGATAGCAAGTTTTTTGCTCCCCTGGTATGCTCATACTATCAATACGTGTACTAAAAGCTTCATATTTACCGTGACCTTTTCTCATTTTTAGTTCAATCAATTCTGGCAATAACAACAAGAAGGGATCGCTGTGCACCAGGACCAAGTGGTCAGCACTGACTACAAGTGAGTACTCTGTAGGTAGCTTAGACCTTTTTAAGCAACAAAAGGTCTCAGTGGGCCTTGGCTATTGAGATTAAATGCATCTGAACCACCTCTCAAATGGAATAAAACAGATATTGAGCAAGAGGGAAGAGGCTAGAGATCCTCTGGCGAAAGTGCAGTCAGGGTCTTTGAAAATCATAGTGAGCGCTATAAAGCAAAACAAAAAAAAACATAAAAACTGATCACAAAGATGACAGAAAACTTGCAAGTTTCTGTAAAGCCACAGGTCAATTTCTTTTTTAAGATTCACGTCAACTCAGTATGACTCCAACTTACAAACACAGCCGATATTAACAAGCCAGACTGATGGGTTAACAAACCCAAACAGTTCTGTAACCTTTGTCAAGCTTAAAAATAAATTGATGACAACAATATCTCATCCTGTGGAAAAATATTAATCAGTTAATGGGTTAATCGATCAACAGAAAAATAAAATTGATTCCTTTCTGAAGAAAGAGTCCGTCTAGACTTAGATATGGTGCCATATAAATAAAACCGAATTGAATTGAATTAAAGACGGAATTGTTGACTTTCTTTATCTAATGTGATAGTAACCTTAACATATTGAGGTTTTGGTGGTGTTGGGAGGAAAAAAAAACAAGCAATTTGGTGTTGTACCCTTGGGCTTTAGGGAAATTGTGCATTTTTACCTAACGATTAAACAATCAATCAAGAAAATAACTATCGTAACTGTTAGTTGCAGCCAAAAAGAAAACATTAGGTATCACCTGTTGTTAATCTGTAGTTCGAATAAATATTCTTCTATAGGATAAAAAGAACTAGTAGAACATTTATCTACACAGTGTATGTTCAGTTAAGGTGATGCACCTGCAAAGAAAGTAGTTGGATTTGCAACCATTGGTGCACTAATCATAAACTGCAATCTTAATGCATGGTAGTAAAAAAGTCAGCCAGTTAAATCATCTTTGCACTGAAGGAGTGAGCACATATTAATATATTATTATTATTATATTCCATTTAAAACTTTGCATTGTGCTTTGTGAAAATTCCCCACGCCTTAGAAACAGTGCATGTCTCAAACGCACGGAGCAGAGCATGGAATTTACGTGACAAACAAAACTTGTTATTTGAAAAAGGTGTGCATGGAAACTCCTACACTCCAGTGCTGAACTGAATTGAAAACTGTAATTATATTTGACTGAACATGAATGACTGAACAATAGGATAAATCAGACTGGAAAGGGTAGCTTTTCTGAAAAAATAAGTTGCCAAAAATGTGCCATTAAGGGGGCAAAGAGCATGGGAGCCGTGTCTCTGTGATGGAAAAGGAAAAAAAATCCCCCCACTGCCTTTTCTTTCAACTTTATTTTCACTGTCTTCAAAAACATTATTGAAAATATTCATTAAATGCCTGATTTATATTCTATTTCACCTTATTGCTGCAGCAGAGTACAGTAGCTCTTGCCTCTTTGTGTGTAGAATGAAACATTGTTACAGTCAACAATTCAACACAAGAGTTTTCCAGCAACAGTGGAAGGCATCTTGATCTGTCCAGCCAAGATAAGCAGAAAATATGAAAGTACCATATATAAAAAGCTATGAAGAAATAAGAACATCTAGTTTTGTTCCTCCAGTTAGGTGGAGAAGATAAACTGGGGCAAAGGTAAGTGCTGCTCAAGCTGTTATGAAATGTGAACCATGTGATGGGGCGGGGGTGTAAAGCAAGGGTACAGCTTATGCCTCAGTGTGGGATAAGCAGCTATAGTCGCTGCTGACGCTGTTTAAATATACCCCACACAATGTCTCTAAATTACTTAACATTCAGTTTCGGCTATTCAGGTAACAGTGCCAAACGCCTAAATGCGAACGGCACTGTTTGACTCATGCGAGCACCCGTAGAAAATGTAAACAAACGTTTTACCCTGATGTGCGGGCTCTCGCTAGCTTTGGATGAGATTATTTCAAGCACATCGGCTCGGAGATCCACCAGAAACTTCACTCCCCCCTCGACCCTGCTTATATGATTAAGCAACTGTTTATAACGCGGAGTCAAGCTGTACCGCAGTCTGTCTTCAACTTGCAAAATGGTTGCCAAGTCTCGTAGCTGAGTGTCCAACAGCTTCACAGCTAGCTCTGAGACGCTTTTGTGGTCTACTCCGAAGTCCTGCGACAGCTTCGTCAGGAGACCGAGTTTGTCGTCCTTGTCGAGACTGCTGTAGAAGTGCATGAACTCCAGGCTGTTTGATTCGGGAGGAGGAGGGGATTTGTCTCTCGTTTCGTAGGTGGGTAAAGGTGCAACGACCCTCGCCAGTATCTCCTCCATGCCCGTGACGCCGCCGCGAATTGGGGTCGAGTACCGGCGCCAAACGCTGACGTCCGCGGCCCCCACAACCGCTTTGTGTATAGCTCGGTGTCGCCAGCACCTCACACTGCTACGAAAAACCCATATTACAGGGTGAGATATCATCGCCGGGAGGGAGCTCGGGTGTCTGTTTGGGACCCGTGACCAGTGAACACACAGTAGGCAACCGTTTCCGGGTCTCTTAAAGAGACAGTAAAGCTGTCATGGTAACATGTCAGAAGGTCAGACTGGAGGTCCATGACAGGTCTATTCTTAGTGTAAAAGTATATTTTTAAAAAAAGCTCCCTTGCAGTGTGACTAATTGAGAGGTCAAATTCCGACTCTGAATTAAGGGAATAAACTACATATCAGTGACCAAATGTGTAACAACTGTGAACTGTGAATTTATCTTGGAGATTAATAAAGTATCTATCTATCAATCAATTCACATTGAAAAATATCTGTAAGACCACATTGTACAATAGCTCTCAATCCAACCCCAAAGGCTACTTGTGGTGAACAGAATTTTCCTTTATTAGTTAAAAAACACATTTGGAAAGACCATTTCAAATCTTCATAGCCAACAAAGTTAATGAGGTTAATTAAAAACAGCTTGTCATGAATTTTCTTTTCTGAATTCACAATTAAGTAATATGTACTTATTAATATACCGAGACATTTTTATGGCAGGAGTCAGAACAAAAAACTGTATATAAATGACAGCACTGATATTGTGATGACTTCCAGGGCATTTTCAAGTCAGATAATAAAAGAAAGAGTGAAAGATGAAGATGTAGAAGTTGTTCGCTGGCATAATATCAGGTAGTTTTGCTATGTAAAAGAGGACCTCAAGACAGTTTACTTCAGGTATGGGTTCTCTGACCATGTGTTTAGAAAGATGCAGGTGGCACAATGTGCAACTATGTCAAAGCACCACAGCACATGTATACAAGTCCTTCAGGAATTAGTGCACAGAAAAAACAAGACTTGCTGACATTCTGCACAAAAGGAAGCATCCCACAATGTTAGTTTTATAGTTATTTGAACGTGTCAAATGAGTAGGAACTCAACCAATAAAGGATAAGGGCACCCCCAAAAATTATTGTACATGCAGTTATACTGAAAATGAAATTAGTTTATGTGTTTAGAGAGGTTTGTTAAAGTTGTTAACTGAAAAATCTGATTTCATATGTAAATGTAGAATTTTTAACAGGCTTGGTGAAAGTTGCTGAGCATAATGGTCAAGATTAAGATATTTGTTCTCATCTTTTTTCAGTGTTGACTGAAGTGTAATTGATGCATTTGGATTTAAATGAATATGGTTTGCAATTGTTTACCTACATACGCCCATGTTCTGAATTTGTCTACTGGGAAAGTGTTGTTTTTATAGTGATGCTTAATCTGATAACCTAAAAATATCAAATATTGTGTTCAGTATATGGCAACAGCAGATGATCCAAGTTTGATTCTCTCCTGTAAAATTTGATATAATGCACTTACGCCGCTTTGGCTCCAAGCCTTCTATATGTAGCTCAATGTGTGCTCCCCATCCTCTACAGCCACTGTAAAATTATTTCTGGAGCCTGTATATTCATTTTTAGACGTGTCTTATTCCTGCTTGTGAGAATACAGTGGGCTCTGTATGGAACCTTCTGCAGTCCACCTTAACGGACCTCTGTGGGTTCATACCATGCGTCATACCTCCTCTGCTAGAATCCTTCATCCGAGGTAAAAACATAAAACAACTGTCCTGTGTTGTTTGACAATGTTTGATCTGCCTCCCTATAGACTGATATATCAAATCTTGGAACTATGGGACACTCAACCATGTCATCCACTGCAATTTTTTATACATATAAATTATGCTCTTTTTGTATTTCAATGTTTAAATGTTTTGTCAAGTGAAGTTTTTTGAATCAATAAAAATGTAAATGTTGAAATATTTGTTATTGTTTCCATATAGATTAGGTCATACGGAGCCAATAACCAAAAATAAATTTATAGTTTTCTATATTTCTACATTTCTTGAAACATGAAACTTGGACTAGATCTTGGTTGTGCTCTTTCTCGAACCTCCTCCTCCTCGTCTACCACCTCTTACACTTACAAGTGCATCACAGTACAGTGTGTGAGAATGTGTTTAGAGTTTTGCAAAAAGAGTCAATGAGATCTGCAAATTGTGTCTAACTAGGTAAAAAAAAGTTTAAGGTTTTGCCAAAAGAGTGATTGATTCATGAAATGTTCTCAGACCACTGAGAATTTGGTTCAGAGAATGGGGTTTAGTGTTTTAGCAATACAGAAACTGTAATGAGGAACTTTGTAATAGTCTATAATACTGTTGATTTAGACGGTTTCCAATTTGAATTAAATTGTGATAAGAATAACATTTGGCCTATAATTTTTAATTTAAATTCAGCCTAATATAATAATTATGATTATTAAAATATTAAGTATAAAACAATATTCTTAATATTGTCTCTCAAAAACATAGTTTTGACACTGATGTAACATTACCAGAAATTTTGAGCAACATACAAGTATGGCCTATACCTGGTAGATCCTTGCTACAGAAAAGGATGGTGTGAGAAGACAAAACAGACTAGATTTCTCTTTACAAATGGTAGAGAAAGTGAGACCAAATATTGCAGACATAAAGAGACGTTATGACACTGCCATAATACAAACCAAATAACTGGAGTATATCAGTAGCCAAAGGTAAGTCAAGTGGTCCTTGATACTTGCTTGCTTGACTCCTGTGAGGTAGGCCTACAACTTAGCACCTGTGATTGTGATACTCCAATTTTCTAATCTTCTGACACTGTTTTTTATCAGACATATCAGTACACAATACATTTTACTTTCTAAACAATAATACTATACAATGCAAGGCCACCACACAGGTTTTTGCCAGTCAATCGCCTATCCAGATGATTCCTCCGTCCAAGTTACATAAATGTAATGTCCAAACGCAGTGATGCTGCATCTGATGTTTTGAAGTTACAGAGATATAAGTGTTGGGAGACCCCTCTTCTCTGCGACACCTAACCTGGCAACTCTTGGAACTTCCTCGGCCAATCAGAATTCAGCTGGAACTGACGCTTACCCGGCTCAACGCAAGCAAAAATCAGGCGAGTTTCCCAAAAAAAAGGAAGAAAGAAAAAAATCAGGCGAGTTTCAAAAAAAAAGAAAGAAAGAAAAAAATCAGGCGAGTTTCAAAAAAAAAAAAAAAAAAAGCTGACGATTTTCCGCGTCGTGAATTAAACCGCCTAAAAAGTTTGTATTTTTTTCACAAAAAATTGTCCATACTGCAAGTGGTAAGCGAGTTGTATAATACTGTAGATGTGCACTAGCTAGCCGTGTAATAAAATAGTTTTTTTACTTGATACGCCAACGAGGATTGCAAGAACTAGCTAACGTTAAGTAACGTTAAAGTTACCGTTGTTTCTCCTGCTGGCGTCGGCTAAAGTTAGCTAGCTAATTGGCTAACCATGGAAAGCGAAGGCGGTTATAATGTTTACATTTGTGAATCCGGATTCTTTTTCACTCGTAAATGTTTTTACTGCCAACCATTTAATGTCCACTGTGCCCCACAGAGGTACATGTGAGAGATGGGAAGAGAGAAGGATGCTAAAGGAGAAGGGAAGCACAAGCACAAAGCAACGAAGCTGAAAAGGCTGAGTGATTGTGAAAGCGCTGGTCCCGGGGGAGATACGGTCAGGTAAGTTGTGACTGTGTGAGGGGGAAAGTAAAGATGGAGTAATTATTTGCTGATAGGCACAGTTTAAGTAGCACTTAATCATTATTCCATCAAGAGCAAGTGAAGTGCCATTGTCAAATAAGTTACATGCAGAATTTCCTGTCACAACAGTTAGAGCAGATTCTCAGTAATATATGCATGTGACCTGAGTGCAGTACATCCACCATCTGTTCACACGCATCAAAGCTGGTTTTTGGATGGCTCCTGCAAGAAGCAATGCCTTTCATGTTGTTGAAATGTGCAGACAAATTAATTTGGGTCAAAAATTAATACTTGCAATGGTGATAAATCAGACGAGAGCCATATGGCCGTATGCGTGTGCTCCTAAAGGACCGAAATTACAAAAGCAGTACTGAGGGAACGCTACGCCGGCTGAGCTGTGGAGCAGGCAACTGCAAGAGTACAGTGGGTACTCCATCTTCATATGAATAAATTAATTTACCTTGATATCTGATGCATTTATTACCATGCATATGTGAGCAGACAAATGAATGTGGAGTGATCTGTCATTGGCTTGTGTAATTGATGAGAGCAGGGAGATGAATAGACACCTGTAAGTGCCACTGGCAGTAGAGCAGACAGCTAGCCTGGTGTTATTTCATGGCACACTGACTGAATTACTGATTAAGGATCAACTTATCCTCATCAGCTGTAAGACTCCTAGAGCAAACTTTAAACATTTTACTGCTTTAGTCTGATGATTTCTCAAAGAGAAAGTTATCATAGCCGGGAAGTAATTGCAGCTCAGTTTTTCATGTTACATCCAAGCCTGATGGGTGGAAAGGTCACACTGAAAAGAAACATGTTCAGAGCTATCCTCTGAGACATCGCTTGTCTGATTGTTTTATAGCATTTCCTGACTACAATGATATTAACCAGGCAAAGACATGAATCCAACATCACCCTTATATGCTTTCATTTCAAGCCTACACTTGATAAAGGTGCAGCTCAAACTGTCGATGCAGTGTTCAACTCTCAGTATTTCTCTAACAGCTCATGTGTTACAAATACTGCATCGCTGATGAGCCTTTTCTTTCCCTCTCATCGCTGTCCCTGTGACTTTCTGATGAGCAGTGCAAAGTCAACTAAATCTACAGCGAAAACCGATAATGGAAAGTCTCATAAAAAGGTAAATCCCTCATTTTCTTCTCTTCTCTTCTCCCTGCACTGCATGCTTCTAGATATGGCAAAAATTGTACCAGATGTCCTATTTAGTCCGACCCCAATTTTAAACATCTCAATTGAAATTCATTGTCATCTTGACCACGGACATGTGACATGTTTGCATGTTTCAAGAGTCAAAATGTGACTTTGCAGCAGTTATGAATAAATGTACTCTCCAGGAGTCCTGGGACACATGACATGACCTTGTGTATTTGTATGAATGTTTAAAGATGTTCATGTAAGAATGAACACAGTTACTGTGCATTCGTCTGTGCACTTTTTCTTGCGCTGCAGTTATGTGTTGATCTTTAAGTGTAAGCACCCTGAAATTCTGCTAGAACCTTTTCTCCCAGCACATTTAAAGTTTGCGTGAAGAGGATTCAGAGATTTGGTTCTAAATCCATATACATATCAGAAAATAATTGCAGAAAACGTGACAAGACCATCTATCTTGTACCAGATCTTCTACCAGATCTATGCAATACTGACTTGTGGAGTTACACTGTTGAACTGTTTTTCACCACTTTTGTGTTCAGAATTTTTTGGGTGGACCTAAAAGCCAAGCTGAGTATGCCCCCTCCCCTCCCCTAAGCTTGAGCTATGTGCTACGGGAGTCTGTCGCTGAGCGGCTCGGCTCTTACCCGTTCTTTGGCTCAGTGGTACAGTAAAGTTATCTACCAGCTCCTTCAGCGTTTCAGAGCAGAGCATTCTGTTTATTCTGTTATGATTTTGAAACATAATTTTATATACATGGTAATTTTTAAAAAATCATTCAAATTTGGCTGGGTGGTTGATAACACATTTTCCGGTTGGGTGAAAAACTCCAATCATATTTATTATTGCTTTACACGGAATTTGAAAAACACAACAGAGGAGTTAGGGAACGGAGGCGTGGCTATGTGGCTACGTACTGTGTGGGTCAGGGGAGACAGACTAGAGACACTGAGGCTTTTCCTATATAACCTTTACGACGATAGTTAAGTCCCAACAGGTTGACTCTATGTCACCATTGACCTTGTGCATTCAGGGCTGATTTAAAACGGTAGAAGGTGTGTGGAGACTTTTTCAACGCCGTGAAGGGCCAATTTCTATACATTTGGTAAGAAATGTCAATATTAACACCAGCACTGATGTGTTTCATCACTGAACAGTCATATCATTTAGTTTACATCTCTGAAAAGACATTTAAGTGTGCAGTACCTCTTTAATGCATGTCCCCCTCAGGTCAAGACACCTAAGACAGAGACCCTGGAGTCATCCAACAGTCCCAGGTAGGGATTAAGTCATAATACCAGCAGACTGTATCATATTAAAGGCTGTGATAATAAGCTGACATGCTACTTTGGAGCGATTGTGACGGAAATATTTTTCTTTGTTCTTTTCACCCCTCCTCCCTCCTGAGGTGATGGAAATTAATTTGTGTGTTTGATGTTCAGGGGACTCGGACAGAAGCTATTCTCATTTTATGGAACGTGTTAAGCTGTCTCACAGAAAATTAATTTTACTCCACACTGAAGACAAATATCTGTGGCTTGTCAAGAAAGTAATAAACGAGAATGCGTGGATTGAGTAGTTGGATGATCAGCAGGGTGTTGCCGGGATGGCAGACTTTGGCCGAAGGCCCGCTGTGTTCAATCTGTCTCTCAGCAGTATTTCTACAGTGTTGTTAATGGATCGTTTCCCAGACTGGACTACCCAATACTTCGAATGAGATTTCAAAGGAGATGCCAGTTGGAAAAACTATTTTGCTAAATCTTAGCTTATAATATTTCTCTTACAGGGTTTTCTTTTCCAGAAAGGCTCAGGTGGTAACTGTGCTAGTTGAGTGGGTTTCATGCAGGGAGGAAAGTTAGGCCTCGCAGCAGAGTTGGGAAGAAACACAAGGCTATTAGAACCACAGACCGTAAATGTTAATGGATGCTGTGACCCACCCTCCTTTTTGTATAGCTTTTTATGGATTTTGCTCAGCGGTGCAGTATACAAAAAAAGCAAGACCACTTTAACACTTTTGTTTCTCTCCACATTGAGCAGTTGAACTGAACATCTTGGCCGCAGCACACTCTTGGGTTTGCAAAGTAAACTAAAAAGAGAACGGGGGGGTAGGTTAGACAAAGGCTTCTCCTATATGCATCATTTATAATGGATATAAAAAGAGCTTTGGCATACATGTAGTTTGCCTACTGCAGAGGTTTAGAACATTGATTGGTCAGTGTGAATGTGGTTGTGACCCATTTTGACACCTGCAGGCTGGCAGAGGGGTTTATGCATTTACTTGTCACAGTAGAAGTCCCTTTGCCGCTAATGGGAGCTAATGCACAAAGCCTTAAGCAAAGGGAACCTGAACTAAGGTTTTTGTCAGCATGATGTCTTCATGAAGAATATCATGCCAGAATAAGCATTCTAAGTATATATCGACTTGAGTGTAGTGTGAGAGCAGTTTGGGCAGTTTGAGTGGCTGATTATGTTGTCATGCACTTGTGAGCCTTGTAAGTTCATATGTGGGCAGATGCTGGAAAAAGAAAAGGAGTTTGAATTAATAATTGATCTGGACTTTCTGGGTAAATACAAAGGTCAAACATTTAAAAAAGAATTTAAAATGACAGTAATGACAAGAAACGGTTGAGCATACGTGTGACGAACCCTAGCAGTCCTACAATATGTACAAATTAAAGACTACACTGCAAACAGTGATTGTGTCATTGTGTTGAAATAGGCCTTTTTCACAGCACACATTTTAACTTATAGTTCAGGTGTTCCTAATAACTGTACCGATGGCGCAGTAAGCCAGTGTGCTGAAACTGAAGCAGCTGAATGGAATTTAGCCATCATTCATTTAATTACATACACCTGCGCTTTTTCTACTGTGACCCTTATTGAATTGTCTTTTATCTTATTTTAATCTTATTTTCTCAGGGTACAATGTTTCCTTCTGTTTTATTCATTGAAGTCGAAAATGTGTTTTTACCATCATTGTTTGACGTCTGAACTCAGAACACATCCAGCATTTGCAGCAAAGACCAGATCAGATTTGGAGGCCAGCGAACCCAAGACAGGACTCATTTCTCTCAATCAGAAGCCATCAGTGGTCGTACTGTTGAAGACAATGTGTAGCAAGTAGTTGCCGCCATAGTGGCTTGTAATTGGGATTCAGTGCTGCAGTGCTGTACAATTTCCCTATTTCCACCTTAACTAAATGTTGTGTGAAGGAAAGAGAACACTGTTGTTTATTAGTAATGGTGACTCTAATTAGTTGATTTCTTAATTTGGGTCATTTCCCTACCCACCAATTCCTCACTCTGCAAGGGAAAGCCTAGCCTGCAGTTGTGTAATTATTTTCTTATTTCCAATTGCTGTAATTATGTCATTGTCATTACAGTTTTGATAATGTTGCTTAATTACCATCATTAAATGTGATTTCTTGTGGTCAGTGTGTCATCAGATTTTCTTTTTTTATGGAGGGTAATTTTGTTCTAACTCGGTAGCCAGCAGTGCGGCAGACAGTAGTGGCAAAGAGCCATTACGCTTTTATTCTGCCTTGTTATGAGCTTGTTAAGTAGGGGCTAGTTCAAAATCAACAGCTCATGTCAGATTTTCTAAGACAAAAAAACTGTTAATAGGATCTTTAGAAAAAGGGTTAGTTAAAATGGAAACTGGATCTTAAAAGGGGTAACTGTTATTTTATTATGTGCTGTGTATTTAAAAAAAAAAGTGAAAATACTTGTTCTGATTGGGGGAAAAACAGTACTTAGATGACAAGTTTTCTTAACTTTATAATATGTAATGGACAATGACCGTCCTCTCTTCTTTTTGTGGTTTAGCGAGTCGGTGAAACAGGAGCCAGAGAGAGAAGAATTTACTGCAAAGAAGAAAGGATTGAAAAGGAAAAGAATTAAAGATGAACCCATGGAAGGCACTTCACAATCCACTGCTACACCTACGTAAGTCTGACCACATTTTGAAGCTGTGGATTGGATTGAAGTAAAAGCATTTTTTACATGTAGTCTTATTAATATATAATATATAAAGTATAAGTATAATAAGTCTATATTAATTGGTTAGCAAAGTTGTTTTTGGAATCTGAAATGCAAGTTAATATTAAATAAAAATATTGGGTAGTTAATTAACTTTTACTCTTCATTTTTACCATATTGTGTAAGCTATTAGTATTTTGTGTGTTCCTCTGGGTACCAGCAGCTCTAAGAAAAAAAAAAAGCAACACGGGCAGGAAGAAGAAAGAGACGGAGGAGCTCTGAAGAAGACGTCGAAGAAGAAAACAGAAAAGGTAAACATCTGTCTTCCAGAGGTAATCTGTCTCCATCAATAACACTCTGGCTGTTTGAGGTTTGCTGGGAATGCAGTTCACGATGGGTGTGTTTGAGTTCACATCTGAAGCGTATTTTTTTTCTCTATACAGACGGTAAAGAAAGAGGAAGGAGAGCATCCAGTCTCAAAAAAACCTAAGAGGACAAAAGAGGAGATTCAGGAGGCCAGACAGCTGAAGATCAAAAAGAAGGAGGAGGAGGAGCAGAGTCGCTGGAGATGGTTGGCAAATGCTGCTCTTTTCATTTTGAATTCACCTGGACACCCCCCCCCCACACACACACACACAATCAAACACAAACTACATGAGAGCAGCTATTTTCACTTTCTCAAATATATCTTCATTTTTTATATCATTTATCTTTCTGTCAGGTGGGAGGAAGAGAAGTACGAAGACGGGGTGAAATGGAAGTTCCTCGAACACAATGGGCCCTACTTCCCTCCCGACTACCAGCCTCTGCCAGACAACGTTCACTTCTTCTATGGTGGTCAGTTGAGCGTGGAAGTTAAATGTGGATTGAAACAGGCCTGAAAGGGTTTTATACGAGTTCTTTGAGACACACTCCACATTTCTCTGATGAATTTAAAGTCATCTTGGCACCGCACAGGTGCTGAGTTCAAAGTACAAAATACAATAGATTCATGCGTAACGTCACTTTTTGACATTTTCTTGGGATTCCTTTCTTTTTTTTATTTAAGTTAACTGGTGCTTTACAAAATCTGCATAAAAGCAGTGAAAAGATAAAAGTTAGATGGAAAACGGCAACAAACAAATACACAAAAACAATTTAAGATCGGGTTAAAAGATTGAATTTGCAAGACAGAAATCACCAAAAAGATAAACAACAGACAGCAGCACAATGAAAAATAAGTAAAACAAACGTTAAAGTGCAGAATCAGTGACACACTGCACATTAATTGAAATATGATGTCTTAATGATATGAAAACATATCTGATTAAAAAAGCCCTCAGAAGTAATTAAAACGTCTATCTCGCTTTCTCTTTTCATTCCTCATACAACCAATTTCTGTCACTTCTTGCGTCTACAGCCGACACTATAAATGCCATCCAGGAGAGACTCATATTTAATGATTAGCGAGTGTATGATGTTTGTGTAGAAGAGGAGTCCTCCCCCAGCAGGACAGTTAACCCTAAAAATACACTGAAGGTGTAAAATGTCCGGCCTGTTTGCAGTTGAAAATGTCCTGTCTTTTTCTCCACAGTCACAAGACCTCTGCCCTTTTCTACACGTTTGAAAATAGGATCAGATTATACTGTACAATCAAATGTAACTCTGACAGATGCCTTAAACTTGTCACATTTTTCTTAATCCTACAAATTAAAACCAGACGGCGCGCAAGCTTAGATTTGGAGAAACACTGGGTAAAGTTGTGCATAAAACAAAAGAGCAAGTGGGCCGCTCTTTGGAGGCACACACAAACACAAGACACGCACATGTACAAATGGATTAGGATGCCAAAGGTGTATTGGGTCAAACACTGATTGATGACTGTAATCGCTGTTGCTTTGTTTTAACAGTCCAAGCCACAGCAGCATCCTACAGGGAGTTGCGTTGATCTTTTCATGCCTGTGCTTGCATGTACTTGTTTGTAGCTCACTCTTAGTGGTGGGCCTAAATGTAGATCTTTGTCCTTGCCTCTATAACTTCATGGATTAGTCTGTCAGGGTGCTAAAGGAGCTGAGGTGGTTTTAAATAGCAGGTTGGCTTTTGATCTGAGCTTGTGCTTATTGAATTGAATTAAAATGGCGTGCTTGTTTGTTTTTTGTGCCTTCTTGTAGGAAAGAAGGTGAAACTGAGCCTCTTAGCTGAGGAGGTGGCGTTGTTCTTTGCCCAGATGTTGGACCATGAGTACACCACCAAGACAGTGTTCCGGGAGAACTTCTTTAAAGATTGGAGGAAGGTAAAGAAAGAAAGGGTCATAGATGTTGTTTGTTTTTGAAGAGTGTAAAATAAAAAAACACCCAACTAAGCTGACACCTGCAGCTCAGGGCTTTATCTTTAGTGCTAAAATTAAAATTAACAGATGAAATAAAGTGAATTTGACATTTTCAAACAAGCCCTTTAACATTTCCATGACTGGGAGCTTTGTCAACATTCGACAAAGTTCGAGTACAGTATTAGTTGTCTGTATTCCAGCTTGGTGTCAGGCTGTGGCTGGTACCTGGTGTCTGTCAGGGTGTCCTCTGTGTAGAGAGAGCACTGTGCCAAGCCTCAAGGCATATCATGCGGAATTAATTTTGCGCTGCTTAGTGCTCAATGCACTTGAAAATACGATTTGTGTGAAGGCATTGATATGCTAATCCATACAAGTGGCTCCCCTGCATATGAACAAATCCAATTAAACTGTTTTATTATTGCTGGAAAAAAACTCTCCTCGCTCCGCTGCCCTCAGTGCCCGCCCACTGTCGGGTGTCAGTCATGCTTAGACGCGCAGACTGACTGCGTGGCCATACTGTCAGTGTTTTCTGGAGTGTGTTTGTGTGTGTGTGTGTGTGTGTGTGTGTGTGTGTGTGCTGATCTAGAGGTATGTTTTTTCCCATCTCATCTCCTATGGCTCTTGACGAACCAACTGGACAAGATGAGTACTGCTCTAAAAAGCTTGATAGAGGAGTCATTGCCTTTATTCTTGATGGAAGAATTCAGGTTAGATGCCCCTTCTGTTTGTCAAATGGTTAACCCATATAAGTCTTCCTTATATTATGATATATGTTTTTATATGATAACTATTAGGGTCGCTGCCCTGTTTTTCGATGAGCAGTGAGTGAAAATGGCCTGTTCATTGTTTACTGCTGCTGTTAGAGAAGCTGAAGGCCAATAGGACCTTTTAAAAAAGGGGATTTCTATTGCTCTACATGGGTAGATGATACCCAAATGTTGGCCTAGTTAAAGCAATAGCTTTCTTGCCCGACAGCAGGACCATATTAATGTGTTGTGAAATTTTAGCAGAAGCAGTTGGCGACCTCTATGATGGGGTGACCTCATGTGCAATAACCAGTGTACTGCTGCCTGTGATTGTTTAGCTCGCTTGGCAGTGGCCTTCTTACGAGAAAATGGTTTGTACTCTGTACCGCTTCATTCTTTTTCCGTCGACTCCACCTCCATAAAGATGAGTAATTAAACGAAAGGTCACTGATCTGCTTTGCTAATGCTCGTCCTCTTTGGGTATTCATGATACATTATAGTTGTAATGTGCTATTTGACAGACAAAGGCTCTGTATTATTAGCTCTCAGTAAATTGAATAAAGCAGCACTGTGTGCAGATCCTTTGCTTCTTTTTTCCTTCAGTTTAAGATTTTGACGCAAAATGGTTGTGATCAGTGATGAGGTTATTGGAATAAAAAAATTATTAAAATTATTTAGTCTATAAATAGTAAAAAATTTGACATTCTTCAGTTTTGCTTTGATTAATGACCAAAAACATTTATTGATGATCAAAATGTTCTTAATTGTTTTATTACTAAAGGATATCCAGGATACCCAGTGTTTATGCAGATATAACTTCCAGACTCAGGAAGGGATCACACTTCAGTGTTGAAAACTTTGTTTCTGTTTAGGAAATGACCCCTGAGGAGAGGTCACTTATTCAAGATCTTGACAAATGTGACTTTGGAGAGATGCATGCTATGCATAAAGCCAAGGTGGAGGCCAGGAAAAACATGACCAAGGAGGAGAAACTGGTACGGTTCAGGCTTTTTTAGTTTTTTTTCTTTTGTGCATGTGTACGCTGTTGTTTTCATTACTTAGAGTACCCATCTTCTTGTTGGTGTCTAAAGTAAGTCAGCCCAGATAATTTAGGTTCTTGATAATTATTGTTTAATTCAATTATTAGTTTTGTTTCTGTTGTAGGCTGTGAAAGAGGCCAACCAGAAGATAGTGGACGAGTATGGTTACTGTCTGCTGGACCACCACAAAGAGCGTATCGGCAACTTTAAGATTGAGCCTCCAGGGCTGTTCCGGGGTAGAGGTGAACATCCCAAACAGGGCATGCTGAAGAAGAGGATCCAGCCAGAGGACGTCATCATCAACTGCAGCAAGTGAGAACGGGAGCAAAGCCTAACGGGGCGTGTGACAGTGTAGTGATGGAAAAAAGCGGGATTTACTAATATTTCTAGTGTTTAAAAGCTTTGTATCATGGGGAAATCACTTCAATTCTTTCAAACCGTACATTACAAGAGCATAACCATATTGACAGCTGCACATGCATTGGTAATACACTGCTGCAGATGGTGCAATATTTTCCATAGGTAACCTCAGAAATATGGTATGATAAAGCAGTACATCACTCAAGAATAATAGTTATGCTCACTTATCACTTATTCACTTAGAAACTTAGTACTTCATTAGGTACCAGGTTCATTGGTACTTTTGGTCATACATTTATGTTCTAAAGGCCTGAACCTCTGTAAGATGCTGTAGCGTGTGCTGTGACTGCCAAACACACTTACTTTCTTGCCTGTCTGACTTTCACCGACAGAGAGGCCCGAATCCCTGTGCCGCCTGCTGGTCACCGCTGGAAGGAGGTTCGCCATGACAACACTGTGACATGGCTGGCCAGCTGGACTGAGAACATCCAGGGCTCCATTAAATACATCATGCTCAATGCCAACTCAAAGCTCAAGGTAGCCTGTCAGTCTGTTTCAAACAAGCACCAACACATGTATCACAGGCAGATCCGTTATTACCAGAGTAAGCCTAAATTGACACTGTTTAGTTGTTCTGTTATAGTTTACATCGCTCCAATTTGATTCAACTCTTACGGTTCTTTCAGATTGGGGTTTCAGTTGTTTACCCACAAGCACCCGAATGCACCATCCGTCATGTGTTGCCGTAGCAGCCTCTGTACTCAAGTGGCACTCAACAAAAATGACAGATGTCAAGTTTTACAGGTCTTTAAGTAGATTTTGTTTTTCATACCACATTGACATGAATGGAGACCAATCACTGCCTGAAAGTTGAAAAAAAAAACACATTCATCAATCAAAACCATATAGTCAAACATTGGTTACAGCATCCAAAGTGTTTTTAAACAACCTATTAAGCTTTATATTTTGTCTTTGGCTTTGCTTGTCTTATTCCGTAAAAAACATTCCAGTTTTTTAATAGGCATATTCTCAATTTGTGTTCCGAACATACAACAAGACAGTTTGATCAGGCTCACAGTGCTGTGAAGAGGTTAGTCTAGTCTTTTTGTTTGTCTTTCAGTGATTTTTTTCTGGATTAGGAAAACAGACTTCTGTCTACTAGTTATTTCATTTTACAAAGGCACAAAACATGTGAGCCGTCAGCTGGCTTTGACTGTTGAGTTTGTGTTGAAACAGGTGATTTAAAGGGGAACTACACATCAATGTCTGTTTACAGGTCTTAAGGACTACTGCTGCACATGTGAAAAAAGTTATATAAAGCTTTTTGTGTCTCCAGAGGGAGCTGTGCCAAGTATGATAAAATGCTCAAGTGATGTCACTTGAGTCAGAGTCGCTTGGGTCTGAAGACCACAAGTCTGAAAATAAAAGAAATCCGGGGGAGTGGAGTCAGAAAGAACTGAGCTTAGCAGAGCTCTATAGCGCGCTCCTCATCTCTGCTTGAGGCTAGCACCTCGAGGCTACATTAGCCGCTACTAGCATAACGCACCCCAAATCTCGGACAGAACTGTTGGGGTTGGGTTGCATTGTGGGTAGTAAATGGATTAAATGACTGAGTTATGTGTGTTGAAGAAGATGATGTTCGTGCAGTGTTTTGTTATTCTTTCCCCTTCTCTCGTTTCTATTTTGCTCTCCTCCATTTGCTCTTGCTCCTCCATCTTTCATATGTAAAGGTTAAGTTATTCCACTGTTAGTCACTATGGCAATGTGTGTGTGTTTGTGTGTGTGTTCACTGATGGTGGATTTAATTGTCTTACTATCGATATATACCCATGCCAACGGCAGGCAAACATTAAAGTTGTGTAGTTGTATGTGTTTTTATATTTGTTTTCTTTAGTGTGATATAACAGCCTGCATTCATGTCATGTTACCATATTGAGTAATGTTTTGACTTAAGGATTTACAAGGAAAATGACATCATTTTGTTTCTTTAGTTTCATGTTTTTCTCCTCTTTCTCTGTTGTATCATCATCATCATCATCATCATCATCATCATCATCCCTCCTTCACTTTTACACTCCTGCTCACTGAGGCTTTCTCTTCTTTCTTTGTCTATACCCCTCTTCCACCGTCTTTGTCTACTCCATCCTATGAATGCAGGGAGAGAAGGACTGGGAGAAATATGAGGTTGCTCGGAAACTGAAGTCATGCGTGGACGCCATCCGTAACCAGTACCTCCTGGATCTCAAATCTAAACAGATGGGCACTCGGCAAAGAGCTGTGGCCCTCTACTTCATAGACAAGGTCTGGTTCTGAGCTGTTGGTTTGGTCAAAGAAAAACTCTGAAGTAAAGATGCAGCAATTAGGACACCAAGTGTTACATGTTTACACGCCAGCGCTAGAAATAAACTGCTGTCAATTTCCCAGATTCTCCTTAGTGCAGAGGTCTGAGACCAAGAGCCACGTGAATATTGGAAATCAATGCGATGTGTCGCGATTGCCTTTTCTGTTGTCTCGCAAAGCTGGATGGAAGATTTTTTGCAATGAGAAAAATGGATTATATGCTGCCATTTTCTTCCAGTGACCCCCAGCTAATTATCTCAGTCTGCGCTGAGTGAAATGATAGATTGAGTGTGTGATTGCTTTTGGCTCATGCCAAAGACTGTTAAACTCTGACTGTGTTTACAATGCAGTTTTTTTATTTCTGCTTCATGTTGTGTGTGTGTGTGTGTGTGTAATTAATAGTCATTGATTGGCACAGGTCTGCTGCATGAATGGGAGGTGTGGGTGTGGGGTTTTCATGTGTATTTATCTCCATATCCTCTGACCCGAACAAGCTTGCTCTGAGAGCTGGTAACGAGAAGGAGGAGGGAGAGACGGCAGACACAGTGGGTTGCTGCTCGCTACGGGTGGAGCACATCACCCTACATGAGCACCTGGACGGCAACGAGTGCGTGGTGGAATTTGACTTCCTGGGTAAAGACTCCATTCGCTACTACAACAAGGTCCCCGTCATCAGGAAGGTAAAGGAACGCACAAAAACCAATCCACGCACACATTAATTCCCGCTGTCACGCTTTTGCTTGGACCTGAAAATGTTATTGTGTAAATAATAGTTGATACAAGGCAACTCTGTCCATTCTCAGTAGAGGAAAGACCTCCGCAAAGAAGGGGCTGGTCATTGTGATAAATAACCAATATATTTCATTCTAATAATCAAGGTTTTGCCCTTTGGGTTCTGGCAGAAATCCCTGCAGAGAAGGTCACTTGCTTACATATCGACATGCACAGAGCCGGACGCAGAGAGGGAACTGAGAAATGTCCTCGGGGCACAGTTGTAGATTGGATTCCTGTGCCTCTGGTGCTTTAATTTGTCTGTCTGTTAGAACAGTTGAACTTCCCCTCTGTTCCTGTCTGCCTCTCTGGGATTACATGTTCATGTGGGTGAAATCTTCTTCTTTTTAAGCATCATAATGTGGTTGGAATATTGTGGTCAAGCTGGAATACTCCAAAAGTAATACTTAGTAGTACTATGGGAATCATCATCAGTAGACTTCACACTCACATCACCATCAGTATGTAAAGGTCAATCAAAACAATGCCCCTTACATTGCCTCTTAATACTTCCAGATTCATTTTTGTCTACATCTAACCTTTCTTAAGTAAGTTACAGCCATTTATTATAATATTGATATCAATCAATATATATCAATTTATTATAAGAACTCTCCTCACAAACTATATACAAATACAAAAACTTGCAAATGGTGCAAATCATTTTCACAAATTATAGACAAAAAGAGAGAACTATATTATCTATGCTACTGACTGAAGCAGTTTCAGTGGGCCACAAGACACAATGCCACATCACACCGCTCACACTTCCAAATGGAGCGCAGTACCGCCGCCCCTTCATTGCAGTTTCTGCTGACCTCCGTCTCTCAAATCTCCTCATCCACACAGGCCAGTGACTTCGGTAGGCATGTTGCCCCTCTGGGCGGTACGTCACTGCCTTTTGGCACTCCACACAGTTCTGCAGACAGCTCCTCCATGAACTGTACTCCATGTACATTCCTGCGAGAGTCGAGGAACGTACCACATGCCACAAAACCTTTGACATACAAGTCACCGAAAAGCTTTGGGCTGGTGTACAAATTGTCAACATACAAATTATAACCTCTCCCCAAGAACAATGCATCCATGAGGCTGCTAACAACATCATGTGACAGACCCTGCCCTGAAATTAAACGGCTCTTTCCTGTGAAAATGGCAAAATTGCAGGTGTAGCTGAGTCTGCTAGGACAAAAAGCTTCACACCCCAGTTAGTGGGCTTGGCCTGTATGTATTGTCCCACTCCAATTTTGTGGCCACCATCCTTTCATAAAAGTCAGTTTGCTTCCTAGGCTCCCACAATGCCTTGCATGCATGCTTTATGCTGGTCTAAAGCGGCTGTAGTCTGGGACGCCCTTTTTTCTGTCATTTTCAATGTCATGGTCTGGGTTGCTTGTGTATGGTTCTGCTAATTGCCATGAACCTGTCTCTGGTCATAACAGAAGCAGGAAGGTGTACACTTAGGTGTGATCCCTTCCTCCACTAGTTTCTAACTTTTGGCAATTTCAGAAATGCCATATAAATCACAAGGCCCACATAGACCAGGAAGCTGACAGGCTGCATTCATGTTGGTGTTGTGACAGATCAACTTGACAGCTTTGTCAAGAAATGCCTAAAAAAGGGTGCTGGAGAGCAAGTTACCCCCACAACACCCTGAATGTTTTGGCCAGAGGTGTTCCGTTTCCCTGCCCTCTTTATGTTGCACGGCCTCTCCCTCTCCCTCTCCCGATTAGGGAGGCTGGTATAGAGGAAGGGTATGATGCGGCCCTCTGCCTGCAGCCTGAACCCTCCAGGACACATCCTTCAGCCTCAGTGTCTGCAGGAGGCATCTTGATGGGTACAGTGGCCAGTGGCCTCTCATCCTCTGGGCTACAATAAAAAATATATATAAAGATATAAATGTGTCCAAATTTTTTATCTTTTGGGTGGGAAGTGGGACCAGCCACCAGCGAAATGCTAGTAAAATATGAAAGTGCCTGGTAGATTTTAGACACAGAATAATATTTTTCTATTGAGTGGAAAAATCTTGGTGATGACAAAAGCACTTAATGTGATAATGCTCAGTGTAATGATGCATAACTGCAAGCTGGGGAAGACTTCCTGAAGCAGCTGCTTGTGATCTGAAATCTTACAGGCCATGTACTGAATGGTATCATCTGTGAAAGTATGAGACATCAAGCTCAACTACATCTTTTAATTCCATTAGCACACCTCCCAAATGTTGTCCACTTCTGGGACTCTGGAGCCAACGAGAACAGGCAGCATTCTAAGCAGAGTGTGATTCTCGGTGCTAAAACGTTTGCATAAGAATTTGAATTGCATAACAGGGCCAGTTGAGTAGAGTGGAGGGATGAGTGGTACTTAACTGGCAGGTTAGCCAGTGTCCAATAAACTGCACATACTTTGTGTATTTCTGCAATTTCAAAATCATCAACATGGAGAATTATTGACAATTTCTGACCCTCGTCTGAGAGAAGCAGAGTTTCCTTGAAGTAGGAGCCATCACAGTATGACAAATATTGTCCAGTCAACTGGAGTGGTTTCCTGGACTTTCTCAAGTACATCAGTTTTATTCAACATCAGCTGCAAAGATGTGACATGTTACATGTGGGTACGCTGGGCTGACTCAATGAGGTACTCTACAGGCTTAACAAAAGGAAAGTTCTCCTCCATCATAGTATGATTTTCCTTAATTTCTTTCTGTCTTACATGCCCCCGTAGATGAAGAAACATGTCCGTCTCAACAAATGGCTGCTTAAAACCCATGGTTTTACCAGCTGAGCCATGGTAGAGTCTGTAATGTCCCAATAACTGTATTTTTAAGGCACTAGATTCCATAAAGTTTGCACTTGTCAGAACATAAGATTAAAACGACAATGAAACAAGTCTGTAAAGGTCTAGGCAGTAACCTTGGTTCTTGCTTTCTGTTCGTGGCCTTACCCACTTTTCGAACTGGTCTGAACCGGTCTCTTTTTTTCTATCGGTGCTGCATGTGCAAACACAACAGGGTGAACTGGCAGGTTCACTGTTCAAATTCTGGTCTGAATGCAATAAACTAGGATGCCCAAAGTTATGGTCTATTTTCATTTTTTGCTTACTTTTTCTTCTTCGGTTATTCATTTAGTTTCATTAACATCAGAGAAAAATGAAAAAGGTTCATCGTAGTTCTGAGAGCCCAAGGTGATGTCATCATATGCCTTGTGTCCTGGCAGTATACTTCAAACCCAATTTACTTATTAGACAAGAAAAAGCAATACATTGCCAAATTTAAGAAGCTGGAAGCATACAATTATTTTAAGTTTTACTTGCAAATGTACTTACACGATGAATCAATTATTCAAATGACTTTGCAGGTTAATTTTATTAAGAAATTGCAACTGCTCTAATAAGTTAACAATACTTTTTTTTTATGTGACTAACATCAAATCTCTACACTTTGGGTGATCATTAAAAATGATTGGATGTATTTTTTTATTTTACTTATATATATTATATTTATGTATAAAACGAAAAACTAAAATTTAAAATGATAATCCATAATTAGCATTAGCAGGGCTTACATTTGTGTAACAATACAAAGTCAACTTCAATAAAATGAGTCAAACAAACTGGAATTATGTCACAAAAACTTAAACTGCTTAAACAAAAATTGAAGTGTAGTCAAAACAACTGAGTTATTAATATCAAAAATTCATTTTTGAGTTGGGTTAAATTAATGGGAATGAGTGACTCCAACTTTTTTTGGAGAATAAAGGTGTGTGTGTGTGTGTGTGTGTGTGTGTGTGTGTGTGTGTGTGTGTGTGTGTGTGTGTGTG
>JAVQJL010061119.1:0-25810 GCA_036024295.1 Nannoperca obscura | reverse complement strand
ATTTGCTGCACTGAAGGGTGTCATTTCCACTGGGGATGGGGGGGGGGGGGGGGGGGGGTCCCTCACTTTTATTGTTTCTGATTTATTTTCTCACTAAAAACTCCGACTTGCTCGTCCTGAGTCACCTTCAGTTATTACCATGCGCTCAGAGCAATGAGCTTAATGAGCAACAAAGAATAACCCCTAGGACTATATGCCCCGGATTTTGCCTTTCAGGCTGCACCTTGCAGACACAACTCAGGGTTGGAAAAAGGTACTGCTGTGATTTGTTTGGATTAGAAATGATTTAATTGGCCTTTATTCAAGTTTTTATTCTTATAAAAAGAAACTAGAATTGAACATCAGTCAAAGATAACATACAAATTATGTTTTTAGTGACAATGAAAACATTATCAGAAGGTATCGGCTATCTGTAAAGGAAACAAAAAATGTATGAAAAAGTGTTACAAAAGAGGGTTTCAATAGCCTTTCTGGTTTTTGTTATACTACAATTATTAATGAATTTGCTATATAAATACAGAAATCTTTTTTTTTTACGTCATTGTGTGGCTCCTCACTTCTGAAACCAAACTTTTCCGCTCCTGTGTACACCACACATTGCCTTAGATGAGCAGTGGTGCCGTGAACAACTTGAGGAATGAGAATCCATAGAAGGGCTGTCAGTGTTTTATGGGCTTTAAGATCTGGAACATGTTTTCCACACCTGCAATAGAAAATCGCCAATTGTGCGTGTGTGTGTGTGTGTGTGCTAAAATATACGTAGATATCTTCCTCTCTACATACCGTATTTATTTCTTTCCCCTACTCGTGCACACCCGTAAAAATACACTATGCTCTCATACGCACAGGGCTGGAGTCACAAGAGGCCTCCCTTCCAGTCGTCCCATTAACCTCTCACTCTGGCGGTTATGGAGCTGCACTGGGATAATCTCATCTGCAGGATGTAGTGATACTCCTCTTTTCTTTCGGGGTTCTCCGTTTCTTTTCTTTCTTTTTTTTTTTAC
Organism: Nannoperca obscura; assembly: GCA_036024295.1. Lineage (NCBI taxonomy): Eukaryota > Metazoa > Chordata > Actinopteri > Centrarchiformes > Percichthyidae > Nannoperca > Nannoperca obscura. Next base: position 24,806 of record JAVQJL010061119.1, on the reverse strand, counting down.
TCCCCATAAATCTCATGTGGACATAGTGTTGTCTAGGAAAGGAGTGATTGGGTTTGGAGAGGTTAGGTCTTAAATTTTGACCACCCTCAAATAACAAAAACTCCACCTCCCTGGAGTTTGGAATATTTTGTGAAATAAAGAATTTGAAGGCTTCCAGCTGTGGATCTGTCGGGCCCTCAAGTCTTTTCCTCCAGCCAGAGACCCACAGCTGTCCCGTCTGTGGATACTGTGACCACATGTATCCACTCAAGCACGCATGACATACACTGATTCACTGAAAACTGATAAATATATGATTAATGGCCATTTATAGACTTCTTTTTTGGGGGGGGTCAATATGAGGGTGTATAAAAACATTCCGGTCTTGTTTGTAAGTAGCGTGAAAGTTCACCTCGCTGTTTGCTCCGTTACTTCCTGTTGTCACGGCTTTCGTTGGACCGGACATCTGTCTTTTTACAGTAAAAGGATGTGATCAGCCTGAGAAAATGCTGGAACCTTGTCTGGCTTCCAACACTCGAGAGGTTCAGACTGAAGGAAATTGTTTTTCCTCCTTCACCTCTGAGCCGACGCCAGAAGTCCTTTTTTATGCGGATTTCATGATACTATATACTGATGATGGATTAAAAAAGCTTTCAGCACTGACACATTTTATATGACTGGATTTTCATACACTGATGTTCAGTTGGGAACTCGAGTTTACAGCTGATTGATTTAATATCTTATGAAAGGTTTATTGCTAAAGTCTCCGGCCGTCACCTGTAAGAACGCCTATTGGAGCCCAGATGATTAGCTTATTAGCTGATATTAGCAATTATCATATGTTTTAAGTGATTCTGAAACAGTGTCTCAGTTTGTCCATCAGAGAGCACTGAAAAGTTTGTGTTTGTTTAATTACTAATTTTATGGGTTTTGTAAGTTAATTGTTAATATGAAATGTAAATGTAATGTAATATGAATTTGAAAATCCAGTATTAGTCTGGCGTGGTGGTTTGGATTGAGGGGAAAAAATCTTATCAAATGGTAAATGATGCTGGTAGTGTGCCATTGGAAATCTGCTGGTAACCTCAACAAGATTCAGTCGTTAGCTTTAAAGGCACCGTGTGTAAATGTTTCTCATGTTAGCGTCTTTGATACCACTGCCGGGAGGTGCCAAAGTTGGCTAGTTTCACATTTCAGATCCTACTCGTGGTGGCTTTAACCTCGTCTTGCTGTCTGCGTTGTTGTGGGGCTTGTTGCCAAGAAGTAGCCAAAAAGAATCTGTTCACGCGGTCTCAAGGCGTCGTCACCACTGGGAAGTGTTGTGGTGCATCCGAAACAGTTTGTGTACGTTATGTGTTCATGTAACATAAAACTGTCATATCTTTTACTATCGGTGATATCTGTCAGACTCTTAAAATCTCTTGTGATGCGATTTTCATTTTAAAATCTGCTGATAAAAATAATAAATCTTTAGCTTTAAAGATTCTCATGGTGTACGTTTTGTGTTGCTTTCTGCCCGGTTTGCTCTTGGTTTTTAATTCTTAGATCGTACTTTTATATTTGTTGTTGCATACGTTAAGGACTTGAACATTTTTATAAAAAGTGTTGTAAAACAAAGCACTTTTGACGTTACATCAGGTTTTTATTCACTTTACTACTTTTTTTCCCCCCAGAACCACGACCACGGCTGCATCGCCTGTCGTATCATCTACCGCTCGGATGAGTTCCACCCTCCCATCCTGCCGCCGCGGGCCGACCTGACCGTCGGGCTGTACGGTCAGTGGGCGAGCCAGCGCTGCGAAGTGCGCCCCGAGGTCCTCTTCCTCACCCGTCACTTCGTCTTCCACGACAACAACCACACCTGGGAGGGCCACTACTACCACTACTCCGACCCAGTCTGTAAACACCCCACCTTCACCATCTACGCCCGTGGACGCTACAGCCGGGGGCTTCACTCCACCCGCATCAGGGGTGGGACAGACTTTGTCTTCAAAGGTAACTGGCTGATAGCTTTTGGTCTTACTACTTAAAAGTTAAACACCTACAATTGTTTTGTTTTTTCTGCCTCATTAAATGGATGAAAATACTTGGATTCTCTGTTGTGTTCACACTGTTTTTAAAAACAACTGGTGCATTTTCAACCAACCCGCTTGCTCTGATTTCTGACACAATATCAATATCTTTGGTGTGCATGGCAGCTATTTTCCCCTTCATAGTGCAGTACGGGATGCTACGTCCTCAACTATGTATCTGCTTGACTCTTTGTAACAGTAATACGTTAAAAGGAATGATTCAACATTTTGGGAAATGTGTTTATTCGCTTGCTCGCGGTTGGATGAAAAGTCTGTATTGTAAACTTGTAGCCGGAGGTAAAATCTGCAATCTCTTCCTGGAGTCTAGGCAACCAGTGAAAGTTACTGCCTCCGGCCAAGAAAAAAAATCCTGCACGTAAAAATAAAAGTTTTTTTATTTGGATTTGACTTTGACTGCTGGTGCGCAGATTTGTAACCTTCCAACAGAGCCGTGCTAGCTCTAGTGTAGTTCTTTCTGCTATGAAAACATCGTACTTGTCGAGTTCATTTGCTGAGATCCTGGAACGTGTTAAAAATCGCTAAAAAGAAGTCCGGCGGGGCCAGAAGGACGAGCACTCGGATGATCACGACGTTTAAACAGCAGCAAAACTTACTTGGAAGAGAAAACAAAGGTGAATGTGTAAAATAATGATCCGAGCCGTTTGTGGTAAACGTCCATCATAGTTTACAGACTCGCATCCCGGTTCAACTTTGGACCTATTGTACTTACTGTAGTTTACCTGTGCAACATTTCAGGTGTGCTCACGTAGATGATCACTTCACAAGCCAAAACACTTTAGCCAGATCATCTGACTGCTTGCGTATCTTGTCTCAATCGCTGCAATTCTCCTAGTGAGTACAATGATGTCATAACCAGCAAAACCTCTGGAAAATAAAAACCAGGATGTTCAGGAGTGCTAGTGTTACTTTTGGTGAAACGATTGGAGCTAAAAGATCTTTGTGTCTTTCCTCTTCTAGTGAACCACATGAGAGTAACTCCCATGGACTTGGCCACCACCTCCCTCCTCAACGTCTTCAATGGAAACGAGTGTGGAGTGCAGGGGTCCTGGCAGGTCGGGGTGGAGCAAGATGTCACCCTCACCAACGGCTGCGTGGCTCTGGGCATCCGCCTCCCCCACACGGAGTACGAGCTTTTCCGCATGGAGCAGGACGCCCACGGCCGCTACCTGCTCTACAACGGCCAGCGTCCCAGCGACGGCTCCAGCCCGGACCGGCCGGAGAAGCGGGCCACCTCCTACCAGATGCCCCTGGTGCAGTGCTCGGCGAGCAGCCAGTCCGACTACAGCAGAGCGCACGACGGCGACCGGCCTCTGTCGCGCCAAAACGGCTGCACGGGACGGCACCGAGGAGGCCAGAAACACGTCGCGGCGGCTCTCGCCACGTTCGTCACGTCTCTGCTTCTCGTCTGGCGAAGGTAGAGAGCAGTTTGGGCTTTTTTAACAAAGACTCAACGAGGCCAGTGTGGAAGAGGGAGACTGACTGTTGAACAGCAAAACTTTAACTTTTTACTCTCTTCTGATGTGAAAGAGGATGGAAACTGGTGCCCCTGGTCCTCTGAAGCCAGCTACCAAAGACTTGACACTGCTGCACCACAGAAACTGCACTTTAGAGTGGAACCAAAGACCAAACTGTCTGTTTCCACAAATATACAAAGACTATATATTATATATCTCTCCACACAGACTTGAGTTTATGCAGTGTATTTACCGACAACTATCAAGTCATTTCTTGGTACTGCACCAGTTGATGAAACTTAGAAGTTCCCTGTCTGGAGGAGATGTGCTTGTGGATAAGTCACTGTTTACAGTAAAAAAGGGAACTATACTACTTATATTACAGTATAGTGACCTCAGCAGCAGGTCGTCTCTTCCACCTTAAGGTCATGCCGTTGTGATTTTGGATACAATAAAGCTTTCACCTGAAGGCAGAAATCTTCCACACATCCTGAAGAGACATTTTTACTGGCCGACACTTGACCTTGTTCCCTTTGGGGCTCTTTTGAAATTATGCACTCTTAATTGGGAAACTACACCTGGAAAATGGGCATATAAACTAGCTTATTTAACAACTGAGGACTTCAGATATACTCTAAAACTTTAATTAGGTCTGGGCAACATGGCTCCATTCAATATCTGAATGTATATTAATTACAATTAATTGGCATAATTTTGCTAACCTTTACTACAACAAGATCATTTAAATCCTAATATGATTCCAAAACACCCCTTTTTTAAAGAAAATGAGAATATTGAATTGTTGCCGAGCCTCACGTGCAATTTTTATAAAATGCGTTTGTGTTTAAGGTTTATCAGAAATTGGTGCTTTGGGTGTTTTCTGCTTTAGTTTTCTCAGCTTAAAGGAATTCATGCAAAGGCATCTAAAAACCTTTTGGGTCCTGTTTGGAGGTCTAGTTGTAGTTAAACTCAGTGATTTAAAATTTGAGATACTGTCATTCATTTTTAGTCATTGCTGTCATCTGTTTGTTCCCCAATCATTTGTTATAAGTTACTTTATTACATTATATGAATAAGACCTCCTTCATATTTGGAACGGTGTTATCAGTCAAGACCATACATACAAAGAAAAACTGTCTGTACTGGACAAGGTCGAAATCAGAAATGTAAGTATTTTGGGGGTAAATATTTAGATTTGGTGCACTTTCTCCCCCAAAATTTGGAATTTTGGTCACTAAGCACTGTTTAGAAGAACACATTACCATTACATTATTGTGATCTTTGCCCTTTCAAAGTCATTTACCCGTACCCTTCGGCTCTCCAGTGGGATATGGATCACATCATCGGACCCATCACCCTCTGGATCGTGGACCAGAACCTGTTTGGGAACTTACCAGAACTTTCAGACTGTTCAACTATCACAGCATACTCTTCATTTCTGCAACGAAAAACCTAAAACTGATTTCTTTACAGCCAGTTTATTATCATCATTATTGATGGTGCAGAATCTTGTTCCCAGACTAAAGAAACCTGTATTAGTCTCCAAGACATGTTTTAGTAACTGGATACACGTATAAGATTAAAGGTTTGATACTCGTCAGTGTTGATCTTTATGTACATTTGTTCGTATGGATTGGTTACACCACTCTACTGAACATCCAACAGGGAACATGTTTGTATTAATCACCCTAATAAGATGTTATGGTGCCCAGTAGAGCATTTAAATAGCCTCATTTTTTCATGTGTGTAGGGAGTAGATGTATGAGGGAGTGATACGCGCTGTAGAGCCAGTCAGCTGGAGGTAATTACCACCGTCATACTGTTAAAACCTTTTGATAATTAATTACCTTTTTGGGTGGACTTAGACTTCATTATTAATTTCCTCTGGTAAATAAGAACATTTTACTCAAGTAGTGTACTTTAGTTTTATTTCATGGCACTTTATACTTCTACTCCACTACATTGATTTGGCAGCACAGGGAATGACACGTTCAGATTAGTTATACAAAATAGAATTTAATAAATTATGTAAAATGATTAGATTAAATCAACCCAGCAGAATAATAATTTGTTTAAATAAGCTCCACCTTCACAAGCTGCAACATCAAAAGTAATGCTTACACATGCATGAATTATATATTAATTAAAATGAGCCATTTTGCACGAGTACTTTAATATTTAAAATATTGATTGTAATACTTTTAAACATTTTTAATGCAGGACTTTTACTTGTAATAGAGTATCACTGCTCTCTTATTGCTACTTTTACTGAGTAAAAGAAGAAAATTGAAAGATCTCTGTACTTCTTCCACCACTGCCTCCCGCAAACAGTAGACGGAGATGTTTTCCACTGCGAGACTACTATTGGTAGATAAATTGAAATCTGTGTCTTGCATTATGGATTTCTCCCCATGTCATGAGCACAGAAACCATAAAATAAACAGCTGTGCAGGAGAAGACAGAAAACCAGGTGGGCGTCTGAAAATAGTCCTCGAAAAGCAAATCACAAAAAACAGAAAAGCAAGAATAAATTCATTAAATGAAAGAGTTTTGAAGCCACAAAGTACGAGCTGTGCGACTCTGATCCGCAGGGTGATAATATACTAAAACTAGACAGAATGCATAATCTATAAAGGACGTTTGGTCAGTGTGCTGTTGGACACTACTTTCCCACAATGCAATGCACAGAGGAAATAAAGGAGCTGCTAGTGAAGTAGTAAGAAAGATTGCTTTCTCTCTGTGAAGTTTGATTGGCAGCAACTTTCAAAGTTGCAGTTTGACATAAAATGTCAGTGGTAAAAATGTAGATTTGTTTCTATACTTCGCTCTATAAACAGTATAAGACTATTTGTGTAGTATGGATTTTGATAAGTTTTCTCAGGAAACAAAAACAAGGCACTAAATTTAAGTTAACAGCACATAGAATTGGGTTGTTTTTTTCAGGCTCTGTGGTGGACGTTGTGTATTGTAATGGTGAAATTCTTAATGACTGCAAACGTATCTTTGGCATTTCTGCGCTGAAGTTTCTAATAACCCATCAGCTGACATACGGTACAAGCCAATACTGATATAACTGATAATCTGACATCAGATGATATTTCAACCAATCTTTTTTTCTTTTTTCCCCGAAGACGCAAGAACTGGTCACCTGATCGCAGCTCGTCTGTTTATATGTTCGATCAGGTGACATTCAGCTCGTCTCACACCATCGCCATAGTCACAGTAAAGCTTGTGACATGTTATTCTCCTCCTCTCTACCGCAAAGTGGAAGAAAAAAATATGAATCTCATTACTTCATGCTTTAATAAAATGATTGCAGGTTTCACTTCTGGGGGAAAATAACCATCACTGAAATGAGTGATGTTTGGGGCCAAATGACTGCAGATTTATCATAATGTACCAAAAATGTACAAAATGGCAGAACATCCTGAAAAATAGGTGACGTATGACAGTCGATATTTTGTGCCAGATGAAACCTTTAAAATGTATAAAAGAATCTCCTCCCTTCCCAACTCGGTTTAAAAGCAGTAGAATCCAAACTTCCACGTTGATCCAGTCAGTAAACAAAGTATGCCAGACAACTTTAAACTGGTTTTACTTCGTTTCCAGCTGGTACCAGTGCAGATGTTTGTTTTGTTTTTTCTCCTTGGTACAAACGCAGGAAGCTCGACTCGGTGTATCATTGAATCATTGAATAATGGTGCATCACTAAAGGGGGAGAAACAGGAAAAGACTCCTATCCAAACCAGTTTTTCATTTTTATTTTTTTCAATGCTTAATACCATGGGACAGGATTTTAAGAATGGAGACCTTATTTCAGTCAATATTTGCCTCAGAAGGAATATATCATTTGTAGTATAATAATAATAATAATAATAATAATAATAACAACAATAATATAAAGTCTGCATTGGTGTTGTGAGGAAAAGGAAAAGACAAATGTACAAGGAGGAGGCACCTATATCCCCAGCTGGACCTGAACGTTCCAAGACAAGAAGTAGAAATTACAAACTGAACAAATTTACTTCAGAGGCAATCCAGCAACAGGTAGCAAGGTCTTTTTGATGGAAGTTCTTTCCTTTTTCATTTAAAAGGATTTAAAACAACATTTACAAGACACCTAACATTCCATTCAATTCCTATTAAAAACAGAAGAGAGAGAGAGAAAGAGAAAGAGAAAGAGAAAGAGAAAGAGAAAGAGAGAGAGAGAAAAATAGTCTAATCTGACTGCCTCTTGCCCATGATCTCACTCTAGGTGCATCTTCCATGTTGAGTGACAGAATACAACTTTCATTGTCCCGGCAACATTACCTGTATAATCCCCCCACCCCCCCCCCCCCCCAAAAAAAAAGAAAAAAGAACACAAAAAAAAGGGAGCAAACTTTTTTTTGTCACCTTTCTTTTCCTCAACCCTCTGTGTGAACTAACCGTGTGAGATTGTACAAAGGCGACGCCTTCGAATGATGCTGTACAGATGTGTTCACTGTAGGCCACACTACCAATGATATGGCAAAGTCAACAGAAAGACTTTTTTCCCCCCCAGGCCTGTTTTTGTTCCGGAGCCGGCGGCGAGGGGGGCGGGGACACGGCTGGCATGCGTTCCCCCCGTCTACAAGATGAACTTCCCTAGGAAGAATCCGATGAAGATGGCTGCTATGACGACGAGGAGGGAGGGCAGGGAGGCGGCGCTGGCTTCTCGGCCGAGGAGGCTGGTTGAGTTTGATGTCATGTGGTCGGAGCGGGGTGCCTTTCTCATTCTAATGCCGTCATCCTGTAACAGAGGAAGTCAAACCGTCAACAGATCGGTGTGATGCGGCTCATTTTCACATTGGGCACCACGAAAGTACAAGAGCTCCAAACCCAGATCCACATCCCATCGTCCCATCGTCCCCGTCTGTACAGATCCCAGCACAATATCTTTCAACACAAACTGTCCTCATCTTTGTGGGAACTTGCAGCTGATCAGAGGAACGAAGTTCCTCATGAATTACAACTACAGCTTCTGTTTCAACCAAGTTTTGCCATTTCGACATTTTTCCTATAAAGGACTTGTGACGTACAGTGTGTTGTATTCTTTTGCTGACTCAGTCACGTCCGAGGGGGCTGAGCCTCGTCACCCAGAAGGCCGAGCCACACATCCTTTAAACACGGTTTAAATCAGCTTCTTTGAGTGAAGCTTCCTTGCCTCGACAATGTTGAGTGTGACTAGATAAGATTTGATGCAGCTCCGTCACCTTTCAATGCCTGGTGGACGTGAGAGTGGGCACGGCAATCAAAATGAATGTTAATGTAGCCGTCATAAACTCCACCTAGCTAACGTTATCTTGTAGTGACGGACGAACTACGAGAAAAATTCACGCTTTTCTGTGGACATTAAAATGTATCTTAAACTTACTCAAGCATCAAACTTTGCTTTGCCTGCAGTTGTTGAATATAATTGTTGCTTCTAAAGCTTTTTTTAAAAATCACTTAACCCTTCCACACGAAACACACCGCAGGGACTTTAAATAAAGGGAATTTCACACTCCGGTGGTGAAGGTCAACCCGTTCGCATTCCCAATTCATCCTAAGTGGACGCTTTGGAAGAGCAAGAGTGGCCTGATTTTGATGCCATTAATTGAAATTGTGAAGTCAACGAAGGCACAAAGAGTCCATCTGAGTGATAACGTGCCATCTGTACCCTTTCTTAGTTCTTAAGTGATCAGCTCTCTGTCAGGTGTAAATGCAGTTGTACAATTTGGACACAAAAATCTGGCCAACACATTTTAAAAAAGGGCACTAACTCAACTTTCTAACAAATTTTCTCTTTTGGTGTCCTTTTGCTATACAACAACAACAAGGTCCACTGACTCACATTTGCCTTTAGTTTCAATCCTGTGTAAAAAGCACAGTGGAACCACGTTATGTATGTTATTTATCAAAACACGTCCAACCTTTAATTGCCGGTTCTCCTCGGCCAGCTTGTTCATCTCCGCCTGCAGTCTCTTGCACTTCTCCTGCACCTTCTTCATCTCCATGTCGTCCTGCGAGCCGGCGACGGGCACCGCGGCTGCTGACGGGTCGGCCTTCGCGGAGTTCATCACCGGGGCCGCTTTGGTCGCCTCCACGTCATTCTGTCCGACAGAGCAGGAGGGAGAGAACCACTGAAGTGAAATCCAGCATGCCCCGAGCTAAGTAGGGAGGTTAGCCTCCAGACGGGAGCCTGTGCCAAAGAAAGGCAGCCTTGTCCGAGGCCCAGAAAGCTTACAGCGCCAGATCAAAGAGGCCGGGGAGGAAACGCGTCCCTCCAGAAGTCTGGCTTGATGTGGCTATGTTTGGTGGGACAGACAACACGACGCAAATACAACTAGAGGATTCCTTGTGCCACAGTCCAAGGGAAGTACTTATATGGAAGTTCATCAAGGAGCAGGTCCTCTTTGACCCACATTTGTCCTGTCAAGATGTCCCATAATAAGTCAAAAGGAACACACACATTAAGCTTTTAGCCGTTCCTTTCCTAACCACAATGCATCACCTGCACTCACTGTGTTACCAACACTACTTGCACAGGGCTGCATCTACAAAATATGCTGCTTCTAAACGTGCATCTCCACATTTTAACAATACATCTCCATCTTACAGAAGTTACACGTTACGTCCATGAGCCAAAGCCGAGAGCAGATACCATGCTGACTCAGCAGTCCACAGATCCACACTGTAGCCTCTTAGCGTAAGCTAAATCTGGCTGGCCTTGGTGGCATTTCCAACTGAACTGTGAGGACCTGCTGAGCTGTCCTGCAGCACTGCTTATCTAAATCCTGATTACACCGAGAGACCGCTAATACCGGCTCCCAGTGTCCACAGTCAGTGTTTCGAGTACAGACTAATGCAATCCATTACAACAGCCCTGTAATAAATCCTATCTTTGTGAAGCATGTGTCTACGCACTACGTGATAAGAAACATTTAATGTAGTGCAGTCCAACACCACCAGTAGAGCCATGCTGAGGTCTCAGGTCTAAACTAGTCTTAAATGTTAGCACACTATGTTTGATCATTTACTGTAGACTAGTGGCTGGAGCAACCAAATGTGTAAACACCCACATCATTCGAACTGTTCAAAGCTCCTCTCACCTTGAGATGGTTTCACAGCAGCTGCACTCGGGGCTTGGTGTAGGCGGTAAAGGCGACGTTAGCTGCTAAAATGCGAAATGCAGTGCAGAATGCAGCGACTGGCTGCGGTTTCTTTGGACTCCACAACAATTAGACGCATGCAAAGAATTCATGCAACATAGCGCCTACATACCACGCAGCGAGGATTGTGAATTGTCTTGTTTTCCGACTTTATTCTCGTGAATAATTCTTATTCTCAAGTCTCTCTTGAGAAAGATCTTAATCTCAGTGCGACCGCTAGATTAAATAGATCAAAGATAAAAACTGCTGAACAATGTCAATGTTCTTGTGACTTTCAAAACTATTTTTAATTGAGCAGCCATGTGTGGTAAAACAATGATGCATCATTCTCTGTGGACCCGTCTTTGTTCTTACCCGTCAGTGCTTTTATTTCATTTCATCTTCGCAGCCTTGTTGAAACGATCCACATTGATTTCATATTTTTGGTGGTTGATCCATTTTTTCCTCAGCAAAATTTGATTTGCACCATTTGAAAAACTGACATTAGCATGACAATTACGTATTTTAGATGAAGGTTTGGGCAGAAAACAGCTGATCATTTATTGAGTGTGGAGAGTAAGCACAAGTAAGACTTAGGAATCTGTGGTTCCTTATATTTTTGCACCTGGAATAGGTCGCCTTGGCCAGCGTCTCTTCTGGAACAGCACTTTCTACTTATTCGACATTACAGAGGAGGATTTCTCCAACGTTTTTGCTTTTATGTGAAGCGGTCGTATTCTGGACATTTTCAAAAGTTGAGCATTCAACACAAGTCCTTCGGTGACAAAACCACACTTCAGGTTATGATTTAAATGATGTGGAAATAAGCTGGTTTTAATGTGCAGCAGCACCTCTTACCACTTTATCGTTTTCAGAAGGCAGCTCGAAGACACATCTCAGCTTGGAATCCATGAGATCATCGGGTTTTGCATCTTTCCACTGGTGGAGATGAAAAATGGGCATGTTATTCATCAACTCAAACTGCTAGCAGCTGGATTCTATCCACGCTCACATGCACACAACTTATTTCATACTATTAGACATGCGATGCCGCCTTGAATCTATGGACATTACATTCACATAACACTCATTTTCCTACACAAAAAAGCCACAAACTATCACAAGTGTGCACTTTTCCTCTGGTTTTAGGGTCTGTTTTTTTAGAATGACATGTTTCCATACAGTCAGCGCCTTCACACAAAGTGATTTTATACACTCAACGACAAAAAGGTGCTTGTAATTAAAAGTGTTCATAAAGCACAGAATTGCTTTATGGTTGAGTAAAAGAAGTAATCCATGTCATAAATGACGACTGCAGCGTAGAACTGCAAAGATTGAGCAATGCCATGGAACCAATTCATGTGATAAAATAGTAACCTTTCAGTTTACTTATCCCAACCAGAGGGACCTTTGTTCCCCTGTACTTCCTGGATTTTGCTTCTCACTTAAGACAAGCCCGTTCATGAACACACTACTGGTATGTGCATGTTTTACTGACTAAGCCTTTGCTGCCATCTGGTGGACTACTGGAGAATGTTTTCCAACAATTTGTTGGATGTATTTGCATATTAGCCCTGTTCAAGCTTTGCATCACGAGCAATACAGCAGAATATCAATTACACTGCCATAACTGATGACCCAATCCAGATGGGTTTTAGTTACCAAAGGTTTGCGGACTGATTATGCAAAAAATTATTTTCAAGAAAGAAAGAAAAAGCTACAGACAACTACTAACTGTTATGAACTGGAAAAGTAGGCGCTAAGGGGTGTTTTGGAGTGCACATTTTCTTTGCTAAAAGTCCTAAAAGTAAATAAAAATAAAATCACTCACCAATGAATCCATGTCAGAAACATTTGGCGGGGCAAAAATCGTCTGCACCATGAATTTGTGTTTACTTTTCTCGTTGGGGTCATAGTCGAAGGGCTGTAGCATGACTGTGAATGAAAGATGGACAGAGTTAAAGCATTTGAGCAGAGACACCTTTACATAGAAAGATGATTCCAGAAATATTCTGCACAATAAACCCCAGGAATCTCTTCACAAAGACTACAAACTACCCTTCATCTAATCTAATGTGGCGATCTCAAGTTAGTACATTTGACCCACACTGAAGGCCGGCGTCTGATCATATCTTTTTCTGTCATTGGTTAATTCTGTCATCTCCTATTCAATTTTAAGTGCTATTTAAAAAAAAATGTTATTCTGTGAATACACTGTAAATTTCTAATGTCACTGTGCACTCAAAGTGATCCTCATCCCAAATCTTTATAATAGTGTCAAACAGTCTGTGCTGCGGAGCCCTGATGAGAGGCTGCTCCTCCTCAGAACACAGCCGCTGTAGTCAGCTTGAATTAATGTCCCTTATAATGCAGAATGGTAATGTGTTGTTAAAGCGGATGCCTAATCAGTTCAATACTGTGTATTCAGCCATATTCGGAGTATCTGGAACCCACTGAGCGTTCAGACAGAGTTCTCTGCTGTAGCAGTAGCAGATCAAGCTGCAGGCGTGGTTAATAAAAGGGTTCTTTTGGAGTGCTGAATTGAGGCTAATTTGCCAGCAGCTCCAATTAAAATGTTTCCTCGGGTTTCTTTCGGGGGCTTTGCCATTGGTATTTCTGTTTTCATGCTATAGTTCACGTGCACCAGTTATATTTAATATTTCTGTCATCACGCTACTGTGGTGTGCCATGGTGACAATGTTTGTGTGACTATTGTGATAAAACTGGTTTAAGCTGTTGTTTTTTAGGGCCAGACACCAAGCGGACGGTCGGTTGCAGTGTACACCGTAACATGTCCTGTACAGTCGGCTCTGGTCGACCATTATCAGCAGCCAATCAGCTGAATCAACACGGTGAGGTTTGGATTTTGGTAACCTGGTCACCACCTTACAGCTGGATTACTGCTGTGCACTCTAAAAGGCAGCCGCTGACCCTCCAATGATGCACGTCTCATTGGTTTTGTTTCAGCAGAGATCTTTACAGACACTTCCTCTCGAGTCTATTGCACGAGTTTTAAAAAGCCTCCTCTTCAATGTCTCCTTTGTGGACATGAGTATTAGCATGTAAGTCCTCAACCTTGTGTTACAGAAATAAATATCCGTTAATTCCAAAATACTAGGTTCCAGTACCACCTTGCAGTATTGTGCAATTTTAAAGAGAAAGGGAAAGCAACGCGTTTACAGCCCTTCTGTACAACTGGCATGCAGGTCAGTTTCTGCCCGCATCCGATAGGTACGCTTCACCACATGGGCGACATGTGGACTGCAGAATCGTGTGAACCTGATTCAGTAAAAAGCTGCTTCAACAAATCAGAGCTTGGGGCTTTAACACCTCAGGTTCAACTTATCGTGTGGCCGTGCCGACCTACGACCGAACTTGCGCCAACCTGGTTTCCCTCAGGTTTCCCCACCGTCACTCTCAATTAGCAACAACATTTGTGGGCTAAAGGGAAGTCTGTTCACTGAACTTAAAAAAGGGAAAAAGAGAATAAAAGTCAGAAAGATTTACCAGAGATAATGACAGTTGCTCCAGGTTCGATGACGCCGCTGTTTGGCCGTACACAGTACCTGCGCGGCGCAGTCGTCTTCACTTTGAAACACACTCTTTTGTCAGAAGGGTTCTTCAGTTTGAGGTTGGTGGTGACTACATCTGTGAAAGGACCTGATGGGCACAGAACGACAAACACAAGCGCATTATTATTTCTGTATTCTCGAGCAGTCTTCTGCTGTGGCTGCACCACCACAGCCTAAAGTGTTTTAAAGAATACAAGGCAGTGCAGTCCTCTACTTTAAAAGTCACGTTTTTGCTATGATTAACAGAGCACTAGTTGCACCAAAAATGAGCTGAGGGTGAAACCAAAAATCGGATTATCTGCTGTTGAATGAAACTGCAGTGGAGACACATCTTTGAAGCTGGATTGCAGGATAGTTTTACTGTAAATATATAAAAACAGGGGATATATGAAGCAGCACTGCTATATTACCAGTGTTACTTGTATACATATCAATTATGACCTGCAATATATTTCCTAGTATATAACAAAGTATAATAATGCATATAATTTGCTTGGTTGGAGTATTACTAAAGACTTTTCAAAGACTTCTAACTTATTTGTAAGACACTTTGTGCAAAGCTAAGAGTACCATGTTTAAGGAGATGCTTGTCCTCCTTTAAAAGTGAAGCCTTTTACAATATTAAAACCGCACCATATAATATATGATCCACTATACAGCCTTGATGGAGGGGTACTACCTACAAATGCAAAGCTTAACATAGGTCTGGGGGATGAAACGATAGCAATATGTACCGGCGATACACACTTCAGTGTTGGATAGTTTCACTTAAATGCAAAAGGCCATGAGAGCACTTAACAAATATGCCCCGGCTCATAACCAGCCAACCTTCATGTCCCTTAATAATGGAGTGCGCTACAAGTGACACGCAGAACATCCAATCATTTAACAGGTTTGTAGTTCGGCTGCACCATCGACATGTGACAACAGAAACAGTGGAGAGAGAAAATTAGTGCAGTCGGAGAAGAAATGAAATCAAAAACAGATCAGCTCGCTAGTATGGCAGAGGTTGGTTTTTTGTTTGCCCGATATCAGACCACTGTTGTGTGCAAACTGTGCAGGAAATTTAACAAACTTATTTTATCACCTTATCCGCTTCCACACAAGTTGAGCTCATTCCTAACATTTTTTTGAAGTATATAAATGTAACCTTCCCCCCCAGTCTTTGTTAATAATGATGAATAATTATCGGTAGTGAAATGAAACATTTTATTTCTCAACTCTACTGCCCAGCCCTATCTTAGCACGAGACATTCACGAAGATCAAGATATCCAAAACTAGCCGCACGAGTCTCCAGAAGCGAGGGGCCAAACCACCTTAATCAATTTCGTTTGTGTTTTTTCCCCCTAGATAGCTTGTTTCCAACGTTCATATTGGAAATTAAAGTCCTGCATTGCACAGGAGATCAATAGTTAGCCATCCATCTTGTGACAGAGCTTGGGTCAAATTAGATCCTTAACTATGGTCAGCACCATCCAGCTTTGATGAGCCAAGTCAGAGGTACCCAAAACTTGATCAGCACAATTGGCCTGGGAGTCTGGAAGAAATACATATCCCACAACACGTTTAACATGGACGTTAGGGGTGAGGTCTACTTTACCTGCTACACTATTTGCAAGTAGCCCATCAAGTGTTTATTTTCATGTCACAAATTCTAATATAAACTTCGTATTCTGTTGCATTTGTTCTTTGAAGCCAAACTGTCGGGCGCTTGAAGGCAACCTCCTGATGGTAAACTGATTAACTAGAACATCTAGGACCTTGCGGTCCGAGGTAGCTCACTAATTGCCTAATTTGTTTTCATGTCTGTGAGTGTAAGGCCATCTCATTTTGGAGAAGAGGCGCAGGTTTCCGAACCTGTAGGGTGCATCCCATAAAAATAAACCTTTATGTGCACGCATGTTAACGAACAGCAGTATAAAAATACAAGATGTTAACATGCCAGAGTTAGCAAAAATGCTAATTTACATCCATGGTCCCTAGGCAGGTAACTCAAATAGTAACACTGCAAGAGACAATATAAAGAGACAAATATACAAGACACAAAAGTTGAGTGAGATATGAGGTTATACTTTCTTTGACACTCCTTACAGGTATTCTAATTAGTTCTTAGGAATACCAAATGTTAAGTCATTAAACAAATCGTGTGCAAAATGATTATCTTATGAAATAATCATCAGGTGACCTGCAGGACTAGTTATAATAATAAAAAAGTCTTAACCAAATACATTCAGTTTTTCAGGGTCAACTGATTAACAGTACGCTGGTGTTTTGCCTATGGGTTGGACTCCTTTGCATTGTTTTATTACATGAAAACATTCCAAGAAATAAAAACATTCAAATATGCGTTCCACTTCGCATACTACAGCTCAGGAGTTCACAAAAGACTACATTCAGCCTTCCTTCACACCCAGCACTCAGGGAGATAAGAAGCAATGCATGACTAGAGTGGAGTGGCTCCACCCAGCCAAAGCTAACATGTATGAGTTATGGTGATTACTGGGGCGTTGTTTTCCAATACAGGTGCGTCACAAAAGGCATTCCTACAAACCTGAAAAACCTTGTCGCTTGCACTGTGTCTGCAGCATCGGATATTTCCACGTGCAATCTTTGTCTAGTTTTTCTTGCATTGCTTTTTTTAAA
Source organism: Nannoperca obscura (assembly GCA_036024295.1). Classification (NCBI taxonomy): domain Eukaryota; kingdom Metazoa; phylum Chordata; class Actinopteri; order Centrarchiformes; family Percichthyidae; genus Nannoperca; species Nannoperca obscura. Next base: position 7,913 of record JAVQJL010061119.1, on the reverse strand, counting down.
GCAGGCGGCAGAGAATGTGCTTCCTGCTGTGGCCATACCTGGTTATTGCAACAAAAGGTGGTTACTGCAATATCATACACTTGTCAAAGTGTAATTACCATTAACATTAATGGCAAAGTCTTATAACTTTCCCCATCATCAGATGACAATAATATTGATGGATAGTATATTAATGTTCATATAAGGGTTGACTCTGAACGGTAATGTGAGTTGAAATAATGATCTTTCAGATGTTTTGATTGAGGAGATAAATGTGATTTGACACAGTTCAAAAGTGCATGGCAGACGTGACAATTACAGCTTGTGAACCATTCCTCCTGATGTTGGACAAGCCGGAAGCCTTTCTGAGGTCCTGTAACCCCGCTGGTGGGACAAAGAGGAAACGGACGCTTTTAGCCAAGTCGCCATACATAAACAAAATGATCAAGAGCAGCGCCTGCTCTTTAAAAATGAAGAAGACTGAGGGGGTAAAAACCCTGACTCAAGGTCTGCATGTTTTTATTGACTGTGTGACAGAAAAGGGATTGATAAATTAAGTAACCGAGTAATTGCTTCTGCAAAAAAGATACATTTCTACAGTGTTTCATACACTGTGACACTAAAACCCAAGACTAAAACTGATAAAAACAGTGGAAAGAAGTTGTGCGATCAGATATAAAAAAAACACCCACATAGCCTGCATCCACTGCCTAACTCTGAAATGCCACCTTTGCTCAAGCAGTGTTAGCACCGACTCTCTCATCTTGTTGCATGTATGCTGAGTTAGGGTCCCCCAGGCCAGTGCAGCTCTAAAAATACCAGGCAAAGGAAAGGAGGGCTGCCCCCTCTAGCTTGCTGGAGGAATCCCAGCAGAGGCTCTAAAACAGACCAGCTATCAGATACACGTGGACCGATTTAGCTCGGCCTCTGTGACAGTAAAGGAGCTGTGGTCATCTTCCTTCTCCTCGTATCGCTTGTCAAAGACAGGTTAGGAACTCATTTATATTCCTCCCAGTATACAGAAAACCTTCCCAACTGAGTGATCCTCTCCTTTTCAATTTAACAGTTTGGATTAGATTTGCTCAACACAACATTTAATTTCATGTTGGTTCATACCGGGGGTAAACAATTAGCCTGGGCTGAGGCACAAAACCCAAACTCTTTGCATATCACTTTGTATTCAGACTCAAGCCTGCATACACAAGATGTTAAATATTATGACTATTCAAATTGTCCTAGAGCAGATGCAGCACTGGTGTAGCTTTAAGTCAGCTTTAGCGTTATCCTCCCACTAAGCAGAAATACCAATATATTTGCAACTGTTTTGCATTTCGATTTACATTTCTTCCTCATGCCTTATAAAACATGTTTTGTTCTCGGTGCAATAGAACAGAATGGGTGTTTAATGATTATCAATTAATAATGATTATCAGTATCAACTTCACCTTTGTCCTAACTTTGCAATTCAGAGTTAGGCATCTAATCCAGCACACAAAAAGGGTAAAGGTTTAATCTGATGAGAGAAAATGTAAGCCATGTGACCGATCAGTAAACACAATAAGGTCTAATTAGAGCAGAATTTCTTAATCGGGTAAAATGAAGTCCATGATGGTGGACCATGTCTTTGCCATCAGACTAAATATCAATTTAAGGTTCAGCAGAAGGTCAAACATTTATATATTTGGGTATTTAAAAACAACAACAACAACAACCTTTATTTATTAAAAAAACGAGTTGACTGTTCAAGCACCCGTAACCTGTTGCACAAACTAGTTAAGTGCAAGTTTGATCAGATGCTCAGGACTAAAGTCAATACCACTAACTGTTACATTTTAACTACCTAGCAAAACTGCATCTTGCAGGGGAGGCTCTATTCACCATAAGTCCTGCACCTAATGTCACGGTGCACAGTAGCAGAGAAAATATTTCCTGATTTAAAAAACAAAAGTTGACACAATTAGGCATTTTGGTGTCAACACGAAGCTTTCTTGCCTCTTCTCAGGCCTGTGCTATCGTCAGGTGTAGGATCTGGACTGTGTAATGGTGTTTAAACGATGTGACCAAACAGTTTCACATAAGACAACTCATCACCAAAACATCTCAAGTGTCTGGTGAGCTTTCTAACAAGCCCATCAAGTCCAGGCAACAAGCTGTATGGAGCCATACCTAACTAACAATCAGCCTCTTGGGATAAGCAAGACAATAGGCTGAATTCTCAGTTCTGTGACAGTAGTGCATTGAGCAACAATAAAACAGTGCCTCATTGACAACAATGCCTGCAGCGGAGAAACTGGTAACTAGGACAAATGCAAGAAATGCAGAGAAGAATTCTGGGTCAAAATGAATAATAGTCATGATAAAGTTCAACTGCTGGGATTGTTTTACAATACCGTGCCCTGGGCAAACTAGCTCCACTCAAACCTGTGGTTACACAATACAGTATCATTGTAAGCTGTTACCTCAATCACTCGAAATGGTCACTTACTAACAAGAACAACAGTAGAAATCATACAAATGTCAAACTTAAAACTACATCTAGGAGTTTCTGAAGCGACGAGACAAGGCTGATATGGCTACAAAACAGCTTGTTGTAGCTAACAACGTAGCTAGGTATCAACTTTTGCATTAGCATGCTAGCTATCATTAGCCAACAGTTAAATGACACATCACTGAACGTTATCACTGCCAGGCAAGCATTCAGAGATGACTTAATGTGTTGATCCCTATGAATGGGATGTGAAAACAAAGGTGTCCGTTAACATGTTTGTACTGTCTATATAACGTTAGCTAACTTGACTTTAGGAGAAACAAACTAACGTTAGCCAAACGTTGCTTAAAACGGTCAGTAGGTTGTTACGGGTTACGTTCCTATGGCTATATGGTCCCATCACGTGGGTCTTTTGATATAAACTAACATTGTAAGAGAATGATAAGGACTAGCTTCGCAGTTCAAATAATACATTTAAATAAAACACACAAAAAAGCAGATGGCCGTTTCAAATACAGTCTGAATGGTAAAAATCCGTGTAGCTACTGAAGCAGTATCAATGTCTAAAGTCAAGAAAACTGTCGTGCTCATAAATTTGAGGGCGTATGTTTCAGGGAGTATAACATCAGTAGGCTGCTGTAGCTGGGTGATTCAACATACTGACCCAGGGAAACATACATTGAACATTTGAAGGGGGGTAAAAAAACATTGCCGAGACGACAAAACCCATTGAAATGTCTCCGCAATGTGTCATATTACCGGGACATAGAGCCGGGGAACATAGGACCCTGCGAGCATTGATAGGCTCCCGTTCATGGGAGTTAACGTTACAGTTAGCTAAGTTTTGTCATTGCAATTGTCAGTCACTTTACCAGCTTGACATGGCAAATTATCTGCCAGATGTGTGTCCGGTCGGACGCTACGTTTGGCGCTAAATAAAGTTAATTTCTTTCCATATTACGTCCAGGTTGTGAGCGCTAAGCATTTGAAGGGATAGGCTGTGAGCCCCAAGGAAACAACAGTTTGCTGTTGCTAACGCTACTAGCCACAGCATAACGTTAGTAGCTCATGTTGCTACTAAAGTCGGGGCAGTGGCAAACGTGATGCGTACTTTAATCCCGTTTTACAACCACTGGCAGTCGTCCCACATTCTTCCACCTCTTTGCTGGGTGTTGTCAGTTAGCTGGTCGTGAGCGGCAGGCGGTCAAGATGCACGCCACGCCGGCTACCCACGTCACTACAGTGCGAGGCTACAGCGGCCCGTCTCGTCCCTGGCTAACTTAAAATGGCGGTGGATGCTAGCTAGCATGCTAGCAACGAAATTCGCTTGAGGGGAGTGTGAAATCTTTTCGGTCAGGTAATTCTCCGCCACTACTCGCTGGACATTTCACGCGTCAATGAATTCTGCTGTACCTACCTTTAAATTTGAGGTCGTAGGCAGGGTCAAGAACAAGGATCTGATCCAACTTTGACATTTTAGCTGAGGGGGATGCACTTGATTCGGTATCGGGGAGTAACTGACAAGTGGAAATCCTAGATCCCCTGCCACCACTGAGTCAAACGCTGACTGAGCTCTGCGAACGAGCATGTGGGTACAAATACTGGGACGCGCACAACCCTGTTGCGCGCCCTCGTGGCTCAGCAATGGACGTGATTATGGTACAGTAAACTAGTTATATACTGCGTGTACCCTGAAGTATTTGGAAGGAAAACACATTATAAAACGAGACGAGTATCTAATTAAATGTACGTTACTTGGGGTTTTGGTTTAAATACATACTATGAGGTTATTTTGCACGCAAGGGGCCAAACATGCGGGACTTATCGGGTGTTTTCCTTTTACTTTTAATTACTTCATACACTAAAAATCACATGTCAACACATGGTGACTATCCTATAGTGGACTGGACCCTTAAAACTATTAATAAACCTGAAAATATATAATTTTCCAAATCGGCCAATATTAATATATTAATAAACATTTACCATTCCTTCAATGTATTTGCCCAAGAATAGTGACCAAGATATGTGTTGCGCAGGATACAAAAGTGCATATACTATATACACTAACACTGTTTCTGTACTGCAGTTTTGTCAGCCAGTATTTATGTAAAACTAATATCTGTGATAATTTATCTGGCCAATTTATTGGTCAGACTACACTTTATAATCCAAATGAAGTAAAACATTTCTGGAAATAAACTCCAAAACTTCAGTAGTAGGGCATTAAATATAGATGTGATATTACATTTATTTTCCAAAAAATGCCTGACAGTGCCAAAACCCTATTTTTATGCAATGTATCCGCTTTCTCTGTCGTTAAAGCTAAAAACGTTTTGCAACTTCTTTCTCACTGTGTTAACTATTATTAAGCAAGAGACCTGCTGTCAGTTTCAATCAACACATTAACACACGTAACATAATTAGTGTTTTCATGTTCTTTAGATGGCACACATTAAGGTGAATTAACCAACAAAGATTTCCATTGTTGGTCAAACTGTCAGATCTGTCCAGTCAGTAACATTGTAAATTAAAAGTAAATTGTTTAAAACATTTATGGATCACGGTCCTGATGTTTCACAGTGTGTTCGCTCAGTTTGAACTATTAATATCCTACTTTATTCTCTTAGAGACCACTGACAACTCTGGTTGAATACATGTCCGTGACATGAAGTGTAGACCCCCACTGTAAGCTGCTGAGGGAGTAATCCACTGCAGTTTACTCAACAGGACGCTGTGGAATGCTCCGCTCTGCTTGTAATTTGTGCTGTTTACGGCTTTTCAAAAGTTCACGTTAACCTTTATGTGCAAAAGAAAAAAAGAACACCAGGTTAATTTGTTAAGTGTTTCTTATTTTGGGGTTAAAACTAATTTGGTTGAGGGAGAATAAAAGCACTTTTCTAAAGTTGTGGTTTGTTACATGAGAGTTAAGAGGAAAACATGTAAATGTCAATAAAACAAGGAACACTTCTCACATAATCCGGTTTGCAGTGACTGGAGTAAAAGCTTTGTCTACTGTGAAACCAAATAATGTCATTTTCACTTGGAGTTAAGGTTTCTGAGGCGTCAAGGTGGCTCAGTTGAGATGCATACCATGTTCTCGTGAAGTCAGGAGGTTAATACAAGTCATGACCTTCTGTTAGTGAGTCTCCCCCATCCTTCTGGTCTCCGTCAACAAAACTTCAAACACAAAATCAGAGAGGCTATCTTGTAATCCTTTCAAGAGTGTGTTCTGGTGCCTTTGACATTTTACCCTTACAGTGGGTAAAAGCAACAAAAACAAAAACAAAAATAGAACAATCACTACTTTATTACACTGATTAATATACAAGTTAATCTGACCTACAGAGGATACAGGGAAGCATGACTTAGGCATACAGTATAAGGATGGCTGCAGATAATTGGCAATCTGTATTTAGTCAAGTTATTCATGCATTATTCTAGCAGTATGCACTCTTTAGCCATGTCATACATTTGTTTAGAAAAACATAGGAAAGGCACTTGTGTGGCGACAAATATAATACTGGTTAGAAAAACTCATCACAATGTCAACATGTGACCTCTAATCAAGTTTCTTTGCTCCGTGTGTCATTTTCTCTTAGATTGAGGTAATATGCCAACTGCATTGAAAAATCTGCGTTTTATTTTTTTTCAATCTGGTGGTAAATTTGTGGCCCACCAAGCGGCTCCTAATTCAGTTTCAGCTGATCACTGCATTACATTTTCATGGAAGATTGTAGTCACATGTCTGACATTCGCTTGAAGTTAAATATATGTGACACACGTCATGGAAACTCTCGAATCAGAAAAGGTCAGCTCACGTCACTTTGGAGAAAGTATGTACTGTATGGTTTTTTTCCCCAGTAAGGAAGGTCATATTAACTGGCAGATTTTTGAAAGGAGTTTGGCGTAACTTTCCATTAAAGAGAATGGCACATATCGGCAACATTGCACTATAATTGCATTAAAAACTACTCCATTATTCTCTGTCATACATGTTGGTAAAAATAGTAAATTTTTATTTGTACTAACTAACGTAAGTAAAAACTTAAAACATGTTTGTTTTTTAGCTATGGAAAAGTAGAACCAGAAATACAGCTGCTAAGGAAACCATGTTGTCAACATTCATGTCCATTTCAATGTTTTTTGAAAAAATGCTGTTTCAAGTTAATACCAAGTTAATGCAAATGCATGCTGTAAATTTCTGAAGTGGTCAAATCCAAGGGCACTACTGCCAAAGAAACACTGGACTATGGACTGTTTCCATTTTCCACTTTTTTGCACGCTAAAATTGATTGGTTTGAGGCTACACTCCCATATGTTCTCCTTAGGATGGAGCACAACCCTTTTGGACGTTTATCAGCTTTAGATATGTTTAGAGTAAAATACATGCATGTTCCTCTTCTTAACACTATAAAACACATGAAAAACTCATGTTTGGCAGTCGTATACGGTCCTTCACTGTAGTGAAATCTCAGACAATACATTTCAGCATGTAGAAAACATCTTCAACAAATCACTATGTAAACTATTCTAGTATTGGTCACACTGTTTCAACAGCGGCTGTTATGCTGTAATTACGATTTAGGCCTCTAAGCTGTTCATTCTGCAGCATTACAGTTAAACCCTTATGCAGCAAATGTGTGTGAAAACACATGACCAAGTGGAATGCAAAGCCGCTGCATCTGAACTACAGAACCGAATGCTCGTCTGAGGTTTGATCTCACGACAACTTCTTATTCAAATATTCTAATTAAAATTATATACACGAGTGATACATACATGTCCACAAAAGCTCCACCAGAGGAAAAGTGCAGCCTTTTAAAAATGAATATATAAAAATAAAAAAAACTTCCTTTAATGTGTGCCGTGTGAGAGCCACAGTGCGATGAAAACCTACAGAGCAGTTGACTCTTGAAATGAAAATGTAGTTGCATTAAAACGTCAGCTAGATCACTTAAAACTGCTTCTTCGTGATGAGCTACAACACGGACAGGAATCTTAATGTAATTCAGGCAAAACACCAGCTGAGGGGGACAAACTGAAGGCTTTCTGCTTCCTGACCTCACCACAGTTGAAACTGCTACACTTGAAATGAAATAAATGTGCAATGACACATATAATACTGTTGGGAGGTTTTTCTGTTTCATGTCGTAGTTGACCACACGTGCAAGCTGACCTCTGTCTGTCCACTGTCTTGTCTTTCCCAGGAGTGAGACGCTGTGTGCACTGTGGACTCCATGTGCTGTGCTGGTGGTGCTGAAGGAAGTAATCATCAGCCCCCGTTGGTACTAGCAGCACCTCCTGGCGGACGTAGCGGGTTGCCGGGTGAGTTTAAAGGACTCGTTGCTGTCCACCTCAGGGTTTTCCAGGGGTGGAATCTGTTTACCTAAACACACAGCAGTGGGGCATTTACAGAGTAGCCATGGCAGATTTAACTACTTTA
>JAVQJL010061118.1:0-30273 GCA_036024295.1 Nannoperca obscura | reverse complement strand
TTTTGCTTTCAAACTCTAAACTTTTGCTTTCAAACTCTAAACTTTTAGTTTCTTCAAGTTTAGAGTTTGAAAGCAAAAGTGTGGAAAGTTTCTCTCTCAAACCACTTGTTTTGACTGTTTGATAAAGAAACAAAATGATCTCCATACACAACTTCCTGCACATCATGTCCAGTATCCCTGAATCCAATGACAATTAAAAGCTCAGCTGTCGACACTTAAATGCATCAGCCTGTGTGCTGCTTTGGTGCATATAAACGTTATATCTTGAGAATAATGTTCATATATCCAGTACAAAATACTCGTGTCCAGATAAGTTGTAGAAACACTCGAATTAAACTTTTACTCGAATTAAACATTTACGAGAAATACTTGAATATATTTTTTTATTTAAAGTATTTACAGTTTGTCTTCTTCCCACAGATAGCACCACATTGAAGATGTTTTCATGAATGAAGTTAGTTAACCTTTTGTTTGGGATGATGTTGGCAATCTAAAAGCACAAAAAAAAAGACACTTCACATTTTGCTTGTGACCTATACGTGCCTTTATGATGAATTCAGCAGTCTACAAAAAGCTGGCTGCGGGAAATGAAATGAAATGGCTGGACATGGCTGTTAGGTGGGCTGCACCGTGCACGATGACCCAGCTTCATTTGGGAGGCACCACATTGAAAAGCTGGCAGGAGGCTGTCTGTGGCAGTCTGAAGTGGTTCTTCTGCTCCTTGTTGCCTTCATCTTAATCTCTGCTGGCGAACTGCAGACAGAAGAAAGATGACATTAGAAGCAATAACAGTCTAAACGCTAATGAATATTTTGAGCAAACATCTTTTAAAGTCTTAAAATCAGCATTTTAGTCTTTATTTAAATCTTGTGACAGTTGGCATCCTCACACATCATGGATTCCAGCTGGATTAAACACACTAATCTCGCCCAGTGCATTTTAAATATTTACTCCTTTGCATTATTCTACATTCAGGATGATTTCCTGCGTGTGCAATGGGAGCGTTTCTCACTCATGTCATTGTTTCGTGTGATGGCCATAGCAGCTCTGGCGCGGGGGCCCTGCTGGGTGAAGTGGTAGCCAAATTTGAGGATGCTGGAGTTGTTCTCCAACATGGACGCGATCTCCATCTCAACCGAGTCTCCCAACTTCTGCCTCTGTACCAGAGAGGAGGAGAGAAGCAGCTCAGCATAGCTAACACATGGTACAGGACAAGTGTTACAACTCAAAACACATTCAGTCTGATGTTGCTTATGTCCCCCGTCAGTGAGATCTACAGCACATCGATAGTTTCACGCATGTGTTTCAGACCTGGTTGTCAATCTTAAACTCCACCAGCGTGGCGTTGTTGGCCATAGCTTTGATGATCGCCATCATGCCGTCTGACGTGATGAAGTTGGACTCGATATTAAGACTCTGCAAGCTGGTGTTCTCCTGCAGCATCTCAGCACATGCCTGGTGCACGCACACACACACACACACACGATATATAAAAGAAAAACATGTTCATACTTCAAACTCCTGCTATGTGACCTTTGGAAAAAATTTTCATTGCCCAGTAAAAACCTTAAATCTAACAAATGTTGCCTAATAGCTTCATCTTTATGTCAGGATGGATTGGTTCAATACCCAACAAAAAGTCAGTTTGAAATCAAATTCTTACTGTAACTAAGTATTGGCAATGCCATGTTTAAGTGAACTAACTGGTATAAATGACAAAGATGCATAAAAGCATCTAGTTGAAAGGTTTAAATATCTGTATGCCATCAGTTGCTCTAAGAATATGTATTATTTTTTCAAACTGTTACAGATTATTCATGTTGCCATGAATAATCATTGGACTCACGTAGGCCACAGGGTCGTTGCTCCGGGTCGCAGCAATGCTCAGAAACTCCACGTGAGAGTTTCCCTTCATCGCCTCAAAGATTTCTTTCAGTGTTGGGATAGGAATGTCCTGCACAACAGACAGAGGGACGTCACCTTTTCACGAGGTCGCGTTCTCAACCAAGTCTCACGGGTGTGCAGGATTTACACCCCCGCTGAATCTGAGCCGTTATCAATATTTGTTAATAAGCAAACTCATGTTGTGTAGTGTTGTCCCTTATAGAGAGACTTCTGTAAAGGTCAGCTGCATGGTTCCCTTTTTATTTGTATTTCTGATGAACTGAAGCAATACAGTCAACCCTGTTAACATCACTGCTTTTTCACGTTGGGCTGACCTTGATGTTGTTGAGGTTGACTTCAGTCAGGCTGCTGTCGTTGTTGTGGATCCTCTCCAGGGTTTCCTCCACGTTGGTGGTGTTGGGCGGCTCGTCAGGGAAGATCTTGAATGGGTCTGCTTTCACTACACCTGAAGGAGAGATGACATCACAGCGTGGGCTGCAGAGTCGCGTAGTTCACGTTCACTACAGTACATCTAAAAGAAATATGGCCTGTGAAACTTATATGTCCTCTCTGAAACGTCCTTCATTTAAATGACACATACACGATCTCAGGCTGAGAAAATGACACTTTGATTGTATTTAGTTTTTTTCTCTTCATGTAGTTAATATAAAGCAACAACCAGTCACTTCCTGTTCAGCACATGTAAGGCAGTGTATAATTTGAAACTTTTGATACCTTCCTAAGAAAGATAACCATCTGAAAGCAAAATTATGTTTGAAATAAGGAACTATCGAATCAGAAGAAGTGAGAGTAACAGCACACAACAATGTGAGTAGTTACTAAGAACCATGGAGGAACGAATTGAGAGCAGTCTGAATTAATGAATCGTTAATGAGTAGGTCCTGAATAACTCAGAACTGAGGACTAGATAATGATGAGTTACTAGAGAACAGACTGGGAGAGACTGTATTAATGAATCATTAAGTAATGATTAGTTCATAAGTGTCTGTGAATCCGAATAACGACCACTTTCGTCATACATTCGTACCTCATCCATTAATAATGACTTAATAATCAGTTACTGTGTTTGTGCACCCCCATGTGAAGCCGTACATCATACTGAGCAGTCACAGTGTAGTCCTTTGTTATTTCATCATTATCTGATCGTTATTTTATGGATGTTTTGTTTGGACTTTAATCATTGAATAGTTGTAAAGTCTTATCTTCTTCTGACTAAACTCTCTTTACCAATTAAACAAAAGATCACATTGTTCATGAAGCTACGTGATACGTACTGTTGATGCCCTCTGTGTTTGCGATGGTGCCTGTGGTGCCCAGAGCATCGTAGTACTGCTTGTTGCTCATCAGCGTGTACATACCAAGGATAGCTGCAAGTACAGGAAAACAGTCACTGTGAATACAAGGTCCGAGTACTTGTGATAGCTGATTGCGATCATACTGGATGTCCTGGGTTGTGCTTTTGTCTCAAGCCAAATTATGTACGTTGCTGCTTTTGCAAATAACATGTTTCTGATTTGGTTGCAGCTCAGAGTCAAAAACAAAACCAGGCCCAGTTGGGGCGTCCCTTCTACTCTGTGTGTCTGTTTTGTTGAGATACAGATATTGTTGTCTGAGCTCAGCAGGAAAGTCACTGGTTGTAATCTGACTGTTTCCAGGGGCCCAGATGAAGTAACGATACCACATTAATACACACTGTCTGCTGTTTGCTGCTGAGCACGTCGTGCACAGTGGGTTTATCATGGCTTTCTTTTTCTAAACAGCTGCCAGCATCTGTAAAATATGCTAATGAGAGCATAGAGAGTGAAAACAAACACCAAAACAAGGAGCTGCAAGCTGCTAAAATGCTTTGTAGAACTGATGGGAACTGCAGAGTTGGCTGATAATTCTCTGTGGGAAACCATATTCATATTATACAGCTATATAGAGCAGCTTTAAGTATCAACATTAAAATTACTCAATATGTATTCAGAAAATCTGAATTTGCAATGTTAGAAATAACTGTAGCTGCCAGACAAATGTGAAGTGAAGATAAAAGTACAATATTCCCTTGCAGAAGTGCACACATTTAAAATAATCAAGTAAAATATACAAGCACCACGTACATCAGACTCATTATCTGCTGGTTACTGGTATATTTTAACTTGTAGTTTCATTGGTTTAGAGATTTAGTGACAATGTATTAAAAGAAAATTGATTAAATTCTTATGAATGTCTCTGATACTATACAGCAGGACCATGTTACATATAGATACATACATAATATATACGTATAGAATATCATGTTTACACAGAATGACTGACTTTTCTTCCACACCACCTTCACTGAGCAGTTACTAGTGGCAGTTTTCTCATGTTGTTACTGTTTATGGCCAGGAGGAGGCAGACTTGCTGCTAAACTGTGTCGCATGCCAACTGCTTTGACAGCAACCCCTCCACCCACAACCTCCCTTCCTCCCCCGCACCCTCACTCCACCTTTCCACCCACCAGCCTCCCCACCCGGTGTGGGGGGAAGCATCGGAAGGGCCCATGTGAGGAGAGGAAGGCCTGGGAGACAGCTGCCTGCTCAGGGGGGGCGTTACTGACCATAAACACCCCCAACAAGTCATCCAATTTGGCCCTGAGAATAACCCACGGTAGCTTTACAGCACAAACTACACTGCAGACAACTAAAAAGCTCAACACAGCAATGTGTTAATATAAATAAAAGGTGAAAATCAAGTCATCAGCGTGGCTTGTTGGACTCTTCTCTGTCTGACCTCATGAAGCGGGTCGTCCAAGCTTTTCATCCTCTTTTATTCTGTTTGCCAAAAAGCCCAAACAAAAGACTGGCAGAGGCTAACTGAGGTTTAATCCTCATCTGGACTCCATCCAGGGTTAAAACGGCGGCCTCTCTAACAGGCCGACAGGCCGGACAAACAGCCTCTCCCGATGCCTCCCTGCCTGTTTGGCCTGTCAGACGTGTGGCCGGGTTTCAAGGTTTCAAAGGATCAATCAGTAAAGAAAACACGTTTTATGATTCAGTTTAACATGAAGTCATTATCATTTATTCAGTGTACCAGTCGTGCATATGCTTTTATAAAGTGTGGGGTGTAAAACAGCTAGTGTAACTTTAACATCAAGCATTTTGAAGTAACCACTGATGTAAAATGATTTTGTCAAAGCTAGTCTATCTTTTACTATGCAGCTCTTCTTCGTCGTACCTGGTCCGGGTCCAGACTTCACGCCCTACATCTTAACTGAATTATTTATCAGGGACAATGCACTAGGCGAGGCAGGACTGTCAAGCTTTGGATTTCTCCACAAACTGCATGTGATCCTCGTTATGTAAAAAGGTTGGAGGGTGGTGTCTGTCTTTGTTTTTGTTTTAACTTTTCCAAATCCAGAACCACAAGAGCAAAAGTGCAAGAAATGAACTTAACAATGCGTTTGTCGGCTCCAGAGTAAGCTTCAATTATTAGCATCTCCAAACTAGTTTATTAACATCAGCAGCACTAACCAAACGACCAGGAGCATATCATTAACTAACTAGGTTACATTTGTTTATGGGGTTACAAGTTATGCAAATAATACACACACATATATATATTTAGCTCAGGTCACAACTAGCACGTCCACTGTGTAGTAGTTCCCCACTGGAGACTGACTTTTCCCGTTTAGCCTGAAGTCATGGATGTTGCCATCAAGTGCACATTTAAGACTCTTTTTACAATATTCGTATTCTAAACAAGTCTGTCGTTACTGCTAGCATAATGTGCTAGCTTTTCTCCAACTGACAGCGTTTGTCCAGTGAGGATTTTGTCTACTTTTGTCTGAAAACAAGGATGCATTTCTTCAAAAACTACCATGAGTGGTAAACCTGCCATCATTATCATGGGAACAGCTTCTTTTATGTAATTGTGTTAGATTCAGTTAAATGTGTATAATTTTCATCCGCAGTCCAGTCAGCTACCATCGTTAACATTTCTAGTGTTGGCTTGTAAAGTTGGTGTTAGAGAAATAGTACAACTATAACTACTACTGCTTTAAGAACATCATTATGGTACGTTAATAAAATGTAAAATCTACAAGGCTTCTCACATTACACTGTTGATTTTGAGCTTCAGGAAACATGAAAAACGGTGGCCTGTCTATCTGTGAACACAGCAGCTTCCCCACAGCTCTGTTTTAAACAGATAGAGTATCTTTGCTCCTAACCATCCCCATGTCCACTCCACCCTTCCTTTGGTGGACTGGGGCCAGGCTCATTTATTTTTGTGTTGCTGAGCGCGGGGGAATTGGACCCCATCGCATGTCTGGCCATGTCTGTTAGCCAGGGACTCGTGAGCTGTCTCAGTGCTGAAGGAAACAATATGATGCTAACAGCAGAGAGATAACTGGGTCTGTATAATTGTCCAATGTGGGTCAGAGTCACTGTGCTGCGTCACAAGTACCTGCTAATGGGAAGCAGCACGGGGACAACCAGAAGAACAGAGCGTGTTCACAGAAACTTAATGTAATCGATAACATGAAGAGTGACTGCACTCCGTTTAGAGCCAGGGTCCTGGTATACTGGCTCCCTGGCACGGCTTACTGAAGGCAATGAGCCGTCATTACCAACATTTGTTGGCAAGTCTTGACAAGTCAAACTGTCTTCTGTGACAAAAGGTCTATAGATAAATAAATCAAATGCTGTGTCTCAGTTTGCGTACTTATGTACTTAAACTTGCTCTTTTATGAGTACCCGGACAGTTTACTCATAATGGTGTGAGTGTGGAACACTGCACACTCCTTAACGGTCGCCATCTTGGCTACATAGCGGAAGAGGAGGGACCACCAATGTTCCCCTCCTGTGTCTCAGATGATCTGGATCACTGAATCCCACGCATGTTTTCTATTATGTCCCCGTTATATACAAATATTGGGGGAGAAACTGTTTAATTACAATAACATTATCATGAATACAAATTGCAAGTTTATTTTCAATATTTTGTTGTGCAAATAAAAAGTTTAAGCTCTATCTATCACAGTCAGAGCACTCGTGTTTTTTATCGTTCCCAAATGAATCAGATTCCCACACCAACAGACATTTTGACTTGTCACAGCAGAAAAAGCACCGGTGGAACTGATTAATCATGGCTCCCGTCCAGCAATTAACACAATGCAATGCAGCGATTAAACTGTGGCAAAGGCGTGTTCAACTTCACTCCACATCCACCCGTCATAGCGCACACTCACCTGCAATATCACACATCTCTGCGTCAGAGGCGTTTTTCAGAGCCTCCTCCAGCTCCGGCTCCAGGATCACCTGCTCATGCTCTGGGATCTCCGCTGGCTTTTTGGGCACGAAGGCTCTTCCTGGAGAAAGAAAGAAAGAATCACTGAGTTAAGAGTTGGAAACAGACAACTTAAAGGCTATTTGTGTGTATTTACCAAATTTCCCAACATTTTTATCTTAATGGGGTTTCTTCAGACTGAATGTTTGAAACCGTTAATGTGTCTCTGTTCTGGTAAAAGCGCTGTTCAGATCATGCTTCCAGTAAACAGGACTTATCACGGATTTGTGGATTGAGCTTTTTTTATCTTTTCTCTTGGAGCTTTTCTTATTCATCTTCACCATTTCAGCTGTGAATCACAAGAAAACCCCATTTTAGACAGGACATGGATTTGCCTGTTGTGCTATTGGTTTCCATTTATGAGATGAGCTGCTCAGGAACTACAGTACAGATATCCTCAGCTAAATGATTTCCTGGTGTCAGCCGGTGGGACCATGATGATAAAGGCCCCAAAACTTAGTGAGCTGCAAAAAAACCCACGCAGACCTGAAACTAAGAGCTTGAGCTGCTGTGCAGTGATTCATCACAGAGGACAAAGGTGTACAAATGTCTGCAGGACAAGGAAAAACAGCCTGTGCATGAACTGTGTGTGAAGATGTCAAGAGCTATTGTAACCATGCTATATATCCAGTGTATGTGATTTTATACTGCTGATGCAATGCAGAGTGTGGTCTGTGAATATCTTCTCTTCCCACGATAGAAGCATGTGATGGAGACACAAGCAGCAGCTGTTACTGTTTCTGACATGAGAGGAATCCACCTTCATTCTCTGACTGCATGTAATTAAACACATCTAATGTCCTTGATATCATGCCCTTTATTCTGCATCCATGCAGACAAGTTCAAAGCTCAAAGTTTGTTATTGGTCACATGCAGTCAGATTCTAGTGTTTGGGACTCTGTTTTCCACAGACAGGACCCCCCCGCTCCCCCACCTTTCTTCTCCCCAGTGAATGGCACCAGGTCCTCCCTGTCCTCGTGCTCCAGGGCCTCCTTCTCCAAGTGCTGCTGCAAGGCGTCACGGTCAAAGGGACCCGTTGGGCTCTTCTTCGTCTGGTCGCGCTGCCGGAAGCCAGCGGGCAGCATGGCATTCTGGGACAACAAGAGATCAAATGTTCTGCTGATGTGACATTAAGACATCAGGTGATGGCTTCATTGTTCTTTCAGTGGATGGGTTGAGTGAGTGGACACATCTGATACAGCCAGGTAGTACATCCCTTTCATAATGTTTGCACAGTATCTTCATTCTTTAATCTTTGACTGCAACTTTAATTTACTTTAGCATCAATATCCACAATTCATATGGAAGGGAAATTAATTTTCAGTTTATAAAACAAGAGTAACATCTTCCCTAATTTCCTTAAAAAAGGTTTTTTCTTCCATCTGTAGAAAAGCTTCCAGCAGCAAGTCAGTCCGACAAGGCGTAAACCCTGGCAGCAAAAGTTCTTTAAACCTTTAAAACTGAAACCTGGGAAAGAACCACGAACACACACAGCCATGCCAGTCTGTTCATTTCCTTGGTGCACGGTCGACAGAAATAAAGGCCTGAAGCATTTTCTTTTATTATTTCGTTTGTTATGGCAACACTTGCTTTTACAGCATGATTTCATACTTCAATTGATCTTTTGTCTTTGTTCTCTTGCTGCTCACTTCTTGTGTGCAGCACATTTAATTCATCACTGAAGTAAAGACATTGCAGTAAAGTGGAACTGAATGTGCCTCTCATCTTAGATGCTCTGCATCCTGCAGGTTTGTGTTAACAAGCTGCACCTGGTGGCAGGCACATGCAGACCAGACTGATAACTACCTGTGGGAACAAACACCTGCAGGAGCCGATCACCAGGTGATCAGGAGCCGATCACCAGGTGATCAGGAGCCGATCACCTGGCAGGTTAAGACAAAAGTACCTCGGGGTCCATCTCTTGCAGCTCATACTCCAGCCGATCCAGCTCCTCGGCACTGAGGCCCTTGAGGATGGCATCCTCGTCGATGTCCCTGGGGTCCGACATGGCTCCTGATGCTCCGGCTCACACACTCACGCATGCACACCGCTGCACACCCCTGAGCGAGAGGGCACTGTGAGAGAAGGAGAAAGAGGAGGGTTGAGTCACAGTTTGTCAGGGCTCCAGGGGTCCCCCGACACTTTGGGAACCACTTACTAAACAGCTTCATGATCTTCATTGAGCTTATCGGCTGCCCTATCCAGAGCGCTCCAATACTGCAGTGATGATAATAATAGATGCTCTTCCAATAATGCATCTGCAGTACTCTGTACATGCAGCAGCATCCAGGTCACATGCTTACACAAGCTTCATTTCCACCTTAAAACACGCAGGACGTGAATAACCACCCACGGACGCCCTGCAGTTTGAATGGCGAAGTGGTAGAGCGTGGCAGAGAAGTGAAGAAAGTAAAAGAGAGAGAGAGGGCAAAGTCTTTGTAACTCTAAACCCTTAGCCCGCCACACAGAAACTAAGAATAGCCGAATGGAGCGAGGAGAGGGGTGGAAAGTGCAATCCCTTATTTATCATTGACATCGTCCACACAGTAGTGGACACACCCGAACATATCTGCACCCGGTGATGCAAAGTCACAAACACAAACACATAAAGACCGACACGTTCAAAGGAAATGCCACAACAACAGCTCAGTGTGACTAATGCAGCTTTCAGGTTTGTGAGGTTCCATGTTTTCATTTTCTGTCCAAATTTCATCCCAACTTGGCCCGAGAAGAAAACCCACCACAGTGCAGGTCACAGAATGTGGTTCCGTTCAGCCAGTCTGCTTGTATAATGTCAGAAACCATTAACATCTGCGATCTGTGATGGCAACAAAAGTTCAAGTATTTTGCAGCAGGCGGCTTTCTGCATAAGTTCATACTCACGTTTATGCTCATTAATTAAAGGGATCTTGAGTTACGAAGGCCTTTATAAGCTTTTATGAAATGGTTGGAACTGGAATCACAGTTATTCATCCCCTTTGCAGTCAGACTGAATGTAGAGAACCAGTGTTTGTTTGTGTAAATGTGATGTGTTTGTGGTGTCAATGGATCACGTTCCTGCACAAAGTCAAGGACTCGAACAGCCGAGAAGACAAATGATCGGATTTCCTTGACAGCGGCACAGAAGCTCGGTCGCCATTACTGCAGGATACACTTACAGCCAGCCTGACTGTTGATTAGCAAAGTTTTATAGATTTTCTTTTATTTTTTACCTCTGTGTTTTGTTTTAATCTAGTTGAATCATTTTATCCTGTTTGTTCTGTTCTACCTGCATCACTTTGCTCCAGAGTCACACAAACGATGTGACCATAACCTTGTTCTTCTCAAGGTAACGCCTGTTTGGTCGGAGTCACTGATCACATTACATTTTATTAGAGAGGACACACACACACACACACATCTTGTGACTGTCTGTACACACATGGATACACACCACATGGCTGATGAAGCAGTAATTTTCTCTGAGCTTCATGTGCAGATTTAAAGAAGCTTTCCTGTGGATTTATATCTGAGATAACATTTATTTTTCAGAGTTTTCTCCTTGAGATCTTTGCAATCCTCACTCGCTTTTTCTGCTTTTATTTTCTATGCTTATCTCAAGGTATTTTGACCAAGACAACCTAACAAACACTTTGTTAGACTAAGACTCAAGTGGGATGAGAAGTTCTGAAGGGGCTCAACTTTTCCTGTCCAAACACAGATCCTGTAGGTTAGAACATGGAACTTTCAGAAACACAAATCAAGATTAGCAGAAAAGTCTGAATGACTGTGTGACAGCTCCTTTACCTTGTGTTTGCTCCAGTGCAGTTCAAACGGCAGATTAACTTACATAAACCATAGAAAAGCAAAGCTTGGCACAGATTTGACACGAGCATGCGAGCTCTGCAAAATCCTCTTTTAAAGAACGGAAACGAAGCGAGCACCTGTTGAAACGTGCTCCCGGGTGCCTGGCAGCGCCTCCTCGGCACTAATGCGTAAAGCCAGGGACACAAACGCAGCCTAGGAAGAGGAGCGTCCAGGAAGATGGAGAAGGATTTAAAGGATGAGGGGAGGGAGGCTGCTGCAGGATCAAACTAAGCAGTCACTTTTTATCTGGGATCAAAGCTTTTAGTACAGCAGCTTCACCACCTTTCAGTCAGACTTCTCCACTCTTTACACAACATTCATGATTATAATATTACCAAGACATGATTTGATGTGTAATATGTCTATTTGTATAACCTATTGTATGACCCATAATGCAGCTTTATGCTGTTATGATGTTAAAGGTTTGCTGTTTTATTTCATATTCATTAAATTGCACAGACTCTGATGGTCTGATGTACATTATAGTGAAGCATCACATGAAAATACTGTATTTCTGTGGTTGTTTATCGTGCTAAGATTTAAATTACAGCACAAACACAAACTTCCTATGACCAGACTGCTGCATCAGTTTGCTGATCTTCTCAAATCAATATTAGCCTTTGATCAATGAATACATGGCAACCAGCCCATATCGTTCACTGTAAGTTTGGAGGAGTTTTAAAGGAACCTGGAAACCTGACCTGAGGTTTTTTTTGTCTTTGCACGCAATAGTAAATGACAATAATCTTCATTTTCATATTCATGTCAAATCTAAGACATGTTGGTGTGAATGTTAACTCGTATGTTTCTTTTCTAACTGTACCTCTGGTTGTTTGCTTGTTTTCCACAGTCTGCGAGCTGCAGCCAAACGAGGCTCATGTGATTGGCCTGCAGTCAAGCCTTTGAGCCTCGCTTATTGTTGAGTTAAACGTACGCCTGTTTTCTGACACGTGAACTAAGAGTGAGGGCTCAGACGACTGCGTACCAGCAGCCTGCCAGTTTAGGAAGTCAAGAATGTGTTCGTTTTACATGCACAGACTTCAAAAGACATCTCACTGATTTTGGTTTGAGGTTCTTATCGCAGTTCATTTCCTCCTCTGGTATTGTACAGAGAACAACTTTATAACCCTGAGGGACTCTGTTGTCAGCTGTCAGCAGATAACGTAAAATGGCCGTCTGGTAAGTGAAACAAACAGCCAGGCCCAACATTGTGTTTTCATTTGTTTTGACATTTAATTTGGCACGTCCTGCATGCCAGGAAGCCTCCGAGCACAGCGCGAACACACTGGACCTTTGTCAGAGTGCATCTGTCCCAGCAGTCCACCGTGTTCCTGTACAAACCAAACAAACTGGGAGTGGTGGCGGTCACCTGCCGCCGCCAGCTGGCTCCCCACGTTTCTTTTTCCAGCTCAGATCTCAGACATGTCCTGCACCTGCAGCTGCTGCCTTTACCAGAGCCGTGACATTAGCCCAGCCTGGGTATACATGTATGTCTGCATTTTATTCCACAGCTACTGTGTGTTATCTTTACATATTCAAGCCACAAGTCTAACGCACATGTTACCTACGTGTGACTCCTCTTAACAGGTCAGGACAGTATTTCTCATCATAACAGGGAGCAAATCCTTTTAGCATTCTCCTGATATGAATGTCATGATTACAGCTAACTAGGACCAGAAGGAAAACAAACAAACAGCCCTAATTCAAAGAAAACCTCATTCTGTGACTGTGTTTGAATTCTGAATTAATACTGAGGGGCTTTAGTCAGAAACTTATTTTATATGTAAAGCTGTAACTAATGATGAATCCATCAAATGGCTTATTTTGTCTGTACAACAAACAATCCTGGAGTTAAAACTCCAGTTTGGCCTGACGGACTACACGTTGAGTATTTCACATAATATCATCCTGACTGTTGTGTTCTTTGTTCTTTACCAATAAAAGATTCAACTGGAGATTTGTTAGAGTCACTTCATTAATTCATTTTATCAACTTGGAACTGGATTGAAAAGTGATCCAATCACACAGCTCAGCTACGAGTTAAAGGCCCCACACTCCCATGGTTCAACCATACCTGTACAGGTGTCTTCACTTATTACTACTTAGAGCGCTTCTCAGATTGAGGTTGATTGACACCTCTCAGGTCTGGATGGGCTGTGTCCAAAATCACTCCATATTTATTATAAAGTGCATTCTGTTTTCTTTGTCCTCAAAGAAAAGAAGCGTGGCTGGTACACGACGTCCTGCCAACAACCCCTCAATGTGTTGTAGATTATAAGTATGAAAAAATCTAAACAAATATCTGTAATCTTAGTTTTCTGCTCACTACAGGTAAAGTACGTGTTGACACTAGACATTCCACCTGAGCAGGTGTAACTCACCAGAACAACTGAAAACAGCTGTGCAGGTTGGCAGGGTCTTTAAAGGAGGAGGTGTCCTGCTGCATGCCAGGTTAAAGGTATACAGCACTCACATTAGTCTGCTAATGCAAATGTCACCGTTCTGATGGTAAATACTGATCAGAGCGATTCTACACTGCAAACATTCTGCGAGAGCGACACTACAGTTTGTGGTGCTTAACATGTTAGAAGAATAACTGCTTTTATAAAAGTGCAGCATCAATATTGGCCGACTGAGCGCTTCCATTCACCTCCGGTCAACTCTGACCTGCCGGTCCAGCAGCTGACTGGTCATCTCACCACAGCAGGAAACACATGCTTGAAGTTGTCCATCGTGCAGACTTCAGTAGAAGTGAATGGGAGGCGCAGAGGTGGTTATATTCATGTGATTGTGCCTTAACTGTTTAAGGTGTAACAAGAAATCACAGCTAACATGTCAGCAAATCTCCAACGGGACCTGAAGCAGCTGCTCCGACTGTCCTAACCACCAACTCTGTCCTTCCGTCTCCAGCCATCTGTTAAGTTTCTACCAGCTTGTGCACGAGCACTTTGGTCACTGCAGTTCAGGTATTCAGAGAGTCTGGGGGGGGGACACTTATTTTGGGGAAACATGGAGTAAAAGCACGACTCACTGCATGTGCACTTGTAGAATTTGATCCATTAAGGAGCTCCAGTAACTCCTCACTGCTGCTTGTCTTCATGTGGAGTTACTGTGTGTTTTATAAGTCAAAGACCATCGCAAGGGTTTCGATTTCACAGTGACAAAGGTTATACTCTCATAAATGCCCCAGAATGATTCACACTGCTTCTGTGCCAGGCCGTTTCTTCTTACCAGAGCAGAAAACAAACTCTGATGTCAATTCTCTCTGTTTCACTGCTGTTTGAGGGTTTTTTGTTGGGCAGAAGTCTGTATTTTGTGTAATAGCAGCTGAAGTGGAGGGTTTGTTTTTTTTTATGACCCCGACAGCTCAGAAGATTTGTCACCATCCGCAGGTCGCCTTCTCCACGTCTTACCGCCCACGTGTAACATTCCCAATCTGCCCTCAGCTTAATTTTAGCTTCACAAGTCAGCTACTTCCAGCCATGTGAATCCTACCCGGCTTGGGTTGCTCCTTGAGACTGTAGGGAGCACCATTTTGAGGCCCCAGACAGCAACTAGGTTGCATAGGTTTTGCTCCCAAGAGGAAAGTTTAAAAGTTTAATTTAGTATATTTTCAACAAAAAGATGTGCCAGTTTGTAACTGCTGCAGAGCAGTGATGCAGATATTCATAAAGAAGCAACATATGGAATTGTTTGCAAGCGATGTAGCCTTTATAAAGAGACATCTTAACTCTTTCACGCTGTAACTGAGCTGAATCTGCAGTAGAGTCGTCTACGTGAAGAGCAAAGCCCCCACTTCACCTTTTACTACAATTAAGGCAAAAGAATCCACTGACAGATACACATGTCAGACGCTAATGGATCTTAACTGGAGGTGATGTGCAGGCGGAGGGCAAACTTAACCCTTCTTCCTGGTTTTCAAACTCTACAGCCCCCTGAGACAACACCTCCAATATCCCCCCGTGACATAAACTGCACAGCAAAGGACAGCTATTGGGTGGTTTAACCCCTCCACATGCCACCCGGATGGCTTCATCTGAGCGACAGTATTTCAGGTTTCAGCTGACCCTCTGCAGAAGCCTCCAACAAGGTGACAAGAGTCGAGAGCTTCAGCCTGAAAACTCACGTCCGCTTTAAAATCAAATCAAATCCAGTCAGAGCAGCGAGTCACCAAACGTGTGCACAGAAACGTCCCACCATTCATCCTGCAGCTCCCCCCCCCATCTCACACACAAATCCACACTCTTACACATGATGAGGCTCCAGCAAGCCAGAGAGAAATCACCCCAACATGCAGGCAGGACCCCCCCCCCCGAAAAAGAAATACACAGAGACAAGAAGCGAGCAGCCTCACACCTACCTTCACAGAGACGCAGTGCTGAAGCCCCTCGGCAAGGCAGAGCCTGGAAACCAGAGAAAGTTGTCTCTATTTTTTTCTGTCCCCCCTCCTCTCTCTCTCTCTCTTCCTCTACACCCCCCTCTCTCTCTACACCCCTCTATCTCTCTCTCTCGCTCTCTCCCATGTGTCGGGTTTCAAGGCTGCTATGCTGAGAAAGGCATACTTACAGACGGCACGTTGAGAAGTCAGCATTTTATTATTTTGCCTGTGAGAGAGAGGAGGGTGGGGTGGCAGAGAGTCATAGAGAGAGAGAGGGGGAGAGAGGGAGAAGTGGGGCATGAACTCATGCTCATCAGTCATTCAATCAGACTCAGACAGAGAAAGCCTGACATCTAGTGGTTTGAGTTCTCAAACTGCATCTCTGTTGCTTTTTAGCAAATTAGAAGATAGTATTGCACATTTCAAACTTTATGAATGGACTGTGGCGTAGAACAGCTTTAATAATATCATTTTTATATCATTATATATTGTCTTAGCTTCTTTTACTTTTATAATGCTAATGGACCGTTCTCATTGGGACAAACTATTTACCTCCATTATTGGACAACACATTGTTACTGTGTTAACATCCAAGAACTTTACAGAAACGTATTGACTTTGTAACTTGAATGGATGCCCCAGTAATATTTTTATATTATCAATGTGTCTAGAAAATATAGCAGCTCTTTTCGCTCATGGTTTTATTTTTATGGAGCCATTGAGCAGCTAGAGCCAGATACTTTTCTTAGAAGTTAGTGGCGATCAAACCCTAAGACTGAATAACTCGCTAGGTTTAGCATAACCCTATAGTTCCCATTCATACTAAAGGATTAAGGATTGGCAGTTAATGTATTATAAAAGTTGTTAAAATTGGAAGTTATGTTACAACTTGTGATGCTACAGTCACTTTCTTTATCTTTATTGTACACGTTACTTACGTCTTTATTAGAAGCAGAGTTGAGATCTCTGGATGCAGAAGGGCAAAAGTCTGAAGAGGTCCAAACTCCAGCAACAGTGGAACATCAAGTTGTTCTGTATGATTCAAGTGAAGCTGGAGATTTGACCTCCTTTGTCTTTGCTATGAGACATTTCCATGGGTTGTTATGGTGCAACCCGATGTAGTAAATCACTAGTTTGGAACTAGCTAGTTAACTCTACTTGGTAATGATTTACAACTTAAAGGGTTGGTGAAACATTATTATTGTCATTTCTAAACCCATTCTTTTAAACTTTGCTCTTTCTTCCCTTTAACGGTTTAATTTCCTTTTTGTTTTCATTCAGATCCTCATTCGTTGCCAGTAATGTGCTTCTCTGTGGTTTACTTTCTAATTCCTTTTTTTGTGTGTTTTCTGAGTTTCCGCTCCACAGCTTTGTCATGTAACACTTCAGTCGTTCTAAATTCCTCTTCTTTTGTCATTTCAGTTTTATATTCAATTCAATTCAGTTTTATTTAAACAGCACCATATCATAACAGAGTTATCTCAGGGCACTATGAAACAGTTTGAAACCAACTCCCACACACAAAGACCCAACGTTCCCACCATGAGCAGCACCAGGAGACAATGCCAAGGAAAACTCCCTTCAACAGGTAGAAGCCTACCTTAATTATTAATTAATCCTCTGCTTCGGTTATTGTTGATGCATGTATTTTCACTTTCCTCTCTCGTAACGTGACCAAAGTCTTGATTAACACCATCACGTCACACCTCCATAACACCATTACCTACAGGAATTCCCACGTGTCTCATTTGACAAATACAACATAATAAATTCCCCCTTGGAGGGAAAGCGTTTGATTACTTTACATCAGCACAGTCTCCGCTGTAATTCCCCTGCATTCCCTTAATATCTCTTTGGTAAGTACATAAAACTTCTGTTTGTGATTTAAAGGATGTTTAAAAATATGGTTCCTTAATTTAAACTTACAAGAATGTGTGTTTACATCATCGGACATTTCCAAACCACAAATGTTTGAATCATTTTCTGCACTTTCACTAGTTTTCTTTTAACCACAGTTCATCTACTCCTCAGCCACCACCAGGTGGCAGCAGAATAACACTAACAATGTAAAGACAGCAGCTCTGAACTTCTTATGAAATCGTTGCCTTCAAACAGGCAACCCTGTGTTTTGACTGTACAATGCCCTCCAGTGTTTGGCACTCGGGCTGTGAATGAGCCAAAGGGCTACATGACAAAAACAAGACATGCAAGGATTAGTGAGCTCATGACTGGAGGCACACATCTATCATTTTGTTCCCAAACGTTTTTGTATTTAGGATTCCCAACGTGGAAGTGGGAGACTTCTTCTGATTCTATGCCACAAAACCATTTCAACTTGTAATTAGTGTCACTGACAGATGTCGGTTGATAAAATAGCTAGAGAGTATTGCCCAAACAAAACAAAATATGTACAGTATGTGCTCTTTGTTCACACCCTGACCAAACATCTTGAGTGAGACTAAAGCCTTCACATGAATGCTACCTGAACATTCTGCTCTCTGTATTGCAGTGTCATAGAGATAATGGTGGCAACAACAAACAAACGGTGTACTCAGCATTCATTCATTCATTTTCCAGAAGCGGCTCCAGTCCTCATTATTCGATATGAGTGAGAATGTAAAAACTCCTGAGTTCTCACGCTGATTGTACCTTTTTATTTCCTCACATAAGCACTTACTTTATGTGTTCTGTTTGCAAGTCTGCACATTCCTTCTTCATCATCATGATATGATCTGCTGCGCCTGCATCCTTTACATGGGAAATACAGTTGAGGAATATGAACACAAAGGCCTTAAAAAACAATATGAATCATAATTCATGGCCTCCGTGTATATTCTCACTTATCCCATGTAGATAGTTTTTTGCCTGCACTCCAATGCAATTCATAATAATCAATAATGTTCATCAAAAGTAATATTTTCAAAAAACAATGTCCAAGTTACTCCCAAGATAATCCCCAGACCTCATTTTGGACTTGTTTTTGTTGGAACTACTTTCGACCAAAGAAACAGTCCCTATGAAAAGTGAGAACGAGGGAATATCCACAGTGAAAATTTAAAATGTCCCTTGCTTTTAGCTCCACAAACAAACCTCAACTGCATCAGTTCAAAAGCAGAAGTTTCAGAGAAAAAATACCTTCAAATCTTTAAAAATAAAACCCAAACTATATCTGCAGTTTCTGACACCGGCGGTTGTGAGTGACAAACAGTGTTTTTGTGTGTTATTTGAGTGGAACGACCTTTAAAACTCTTAATTTCCCCTTAAATTTCCTCTTAAGTTTTCTAAAAACTCTATGACAACATCCTCTTTTGTAACACATGACATTTGTAACCAAGTCTTGAGATTTGAACAATGCTTGGTATTAAACCGCTGAGTCACGAGGTTACATTGTTTCAGAATGTAATATTATGTTAAGACATCTAATAAAAGTTTATTGTCAATAAAGTCTTTACAATCTACGTTGTTTTATATTGGTGGTGTAATCACAGTCTCATTGTGATGAACTACGTTGTTCCCTCTGAAGGTCAGCTTCCTCTTACTCTCATTTTCACTTGGACTCAAAAGACAATCAGTGAAAAAACTGATCGTCAAAAGAACTCGACCAATACTCAATATTTCCAGAGGTTAGGGTTAGACCACTGGAATTCTGTAACAGGAAATACGTATGTGTCTGCCTGTGGTGTGTGTGTGTGTGTGTGTGTGTGTGTGTGTGTGTGTGCATGCGTAGATGTTTCCAGTTAACTCTACAGAGTGGGGGGAAGTGCGAGCCAGTTTAGAGATGTGAGACAGAAACATTGAGTAAGAGCGAGAAAGAAAGAGCGGGAACGAGAGACGGACAGATGTACAGGCAGGAGGAGAAAACAGACAAAGAAAAGCACCCATTCTGCGTCCACTACAAAAACTGTAAACTTCAGTGCTGCCCAGCAGCGTGGGAGGCAGATTATCTGAGCAACCAGAAACTGATAAGCACATGAATTGAATCCAGTCTGAGTAGGTTGCCACAATCTGGTCAGTGTGACTGGCCAACACAAACAAATGTGGCAACCCCGGAGAAAAACAGACTGCGTCAGTTCTGCGGATGTAGAAACACTTCCTGCTACACTCAGAACAGTTTGACGCTCACACAATTCAATATTTACACTGGAAGATAATGTGTCACTGCCTGAAGGAAAACTGAACTCATCGTTCCACAAAATGGGGAACAAACATTGATACATCATGTTAGTCAGCGAGCTTTACAGGTGTGAGGAGGCTTCTCTCTGAGCCAGGTCACCTGTGTCTCCCCCCTTCTTCTCTTTATGCTAAGGTATGCTAATGTGCTGCTGGCTGACAAACAGACTGGTACAGTGGACAGTGGTACAAAACAAAGTATTTAGTTTTGAATGATTTGGAGGCGATGATGTGTTGCTTTCCAGAGCAGCTGTGGATAAAGCAAGACCTTTTTTACATTCTGAATTATTATACGTACATTGTAAACCTCTTACGACCTGTTTTGGAATGACTGTACTTGTGTTTACATGCCAATCAAGCATAAGGGAGAGGAAGGTGGAGGCGAGGTGGGGTTCTCCCACTTAAACAGGAAGCCAGAGGGGGCTCTCCCCTCGTATTCAAACACAAGCGTCTCTGGGGACGAGAACATTCATCAACATCTCTTTTCTCCATCTTGTGATCAGAAATCATGTATCTCCACAGCCATGTTCGGCCACTGTGGCCCGGCTCTTCTCTCAGACACACCGCAGCATTGTTTCCTCTCACCGGCACCTTCGGATGGGAAACTGACACCTGCTTCCTCCTTTTCTGAAATGGGGAAATACATAAATGGAATTGTTTCAATCATCACCACTAGAGGGAGTTTCTATTTCGATTCACCATCAGACAAAAGGCCTTTGTCTCGTTAAGAATGCAGCCCATCCTTCTGCCTCTCCTTTGTGTGTGGGTGTGTGTGTGTGTGTTACGTGCACAGCGGGATCACAGAGGAGTACATTTAGTCCGTGTTGACAGCAAACACAAGCCCTGTCCTTCACTTTGTGTTCCTGAAGTTTTCATCCTGCTGAGTGAATTTCAAACAGACCACATGAGAAACATTCCACTGTTTCAGACTAATTCAACCTCCAAGCTGGTCCAAACCTGTCTGGCCGAGGATGTGCGCCCTGTGGGGAGTCTCACAAGGTGTTGGCCCTCTTTCTGTGTGCCAATGAGCACAAAACACAAGGTTCAGTCAGGCTGCATTGACACACAGTCATCCGTTTGAGGAAGTGCTCTGCCAACTCACCCACAATTAAATGCCACATAAATGTGTGTATTTAAATAGTTGTACAGAGAGGAGTGCTGCTGGTGTGTCACCCACTCAGGTTATAAACCAGTTCAACTTAAACGCGGTAAAGTTGAACTTGACTATAGCATAGGTCATCTGAAGATAAGAGGCGAGGTGTGGCAGCAGCATATATCTGAGGGCAAAGGTAAGACTGGCACGTGTACTTGTGTGCTGATCACAGATCAAAGCGACACATGTGTGTTTCAGTCGTAGTGAAAGAGGGTCCTTTTCTTAAAGCTGCTGTCATTAACACTTTTATATTATTATATATAATATATAATGTTAAATGTTGGCTCTGTTAGATAATTAAAGTCAAATGTACACCACCTGCCCAGCACCAACATTAGCAGGTAGCAGCTAACACTAGATATTTTGGAAATGACAATAGAGCTAAACAGAGAGTAACACGTTGTCATTTCAGCTTTAACGTTTAAAAGTGCAGAAGTGTTATTAGCTAAATGTTAAATACAAATGTGAAGTGAGGTTAAGACATTTACATGGACACATAAGCGTCATTTTAATATTGTAAGGTTGAGGTAGAGGTGATTGCTTCATTACCAGCATGATAAGGTTTGCATGTAGACTCACTCTCTGGTACACGCTAATCTGAGAAATCTCGTCAGCAGAACTACAGTTCACACCCCCGGAACTGCTATATATGTCCATACTAAACTACATGGAAGTAAGCAAGTATGACATTTAAAGTAGTTTAGAGAAGAAAATACTCAAAGTGAAGTTCAAGTACTGATGAACAATACATGCACTTTGTTTGTCGTTAGAAAAACGTCAAACTCTTTTTAAGAAAACAAGCTTTATCTCGTAACACAATCCCCCATTGGGACAAACATCATACAGACACCGTAGTGGAGAAGTAAGTCATGCTGCCGGGCTGGTTTGAATGCAGATGTCTATCCATCTTATCTTTCAGTTTCGTTGAAAAAAATCCAGCACACAATTGGAATGTGATGAAAGTATTTCATGAATTCTATGAATGAAGTTGTATGTAAGTTAAAGTCAGTCTGTGAGCTGTTGTGGATGGACAGTAAACCTGCAGGATCTTGCAGACGTTTGGTGATTCCTCAAGCACCTGTAAACTAGTCGCCAGGAGGTCGTGGTCAGGAGGTGAGCCTGTAATGTATCATGGAAGATCTCACTCAGCTGGCTGAGAATGACATCACAGACAAGTTGAGGCCAATCATGTTTGTGTGGTGTTTTACCTCGTTACTAATGCACGGCCATGGTGGTTAAAACACCTGGTTAAAACAAGTTTGAATCAGAAGTTTGAGCAAACGCCCTATTCGATTACTACTTGTTTTCATGAGTTTCATGTAACCGAGCTGTTGACTGAATGTTGCAACTCGGCCATATTGAGTATGACATGCAACGTGTAGATGAGATGTTCTATCAAGTCTCCAGTGAGAACATTTGTTTGTAACTTTGGATATAAACACCTATCGAATGGTATGAACCTACAAAGGATGCAAAGTCTATCCACACATCCTCACGAAACAGGAAGTGCAAAAGGCTTGGTGACGTAGTGACGGCTAGTTGGTGTAGCCTACTGCAGCTGGCGAGCTAACGGCTAATATGGCAGTGCTAGTCAGTCACAATAGCTTGCAGATTGTCTTCCTGTTTTCTTTGCACTTTGTAATTTAATCCTTTTCATTAAAGAAAGAGTTATTGAAGAGGGCGAGAAAGCTCTCCAAGTTAGCTTGGTGGCTAATGGGACAATACATTCACCCAAGACACAGTTGTACGATCAGCTTCTTTCTACTGACTGTCTATAATCCATGCAGTTTCTACTGTGGCAGAGAAGGGTTGAATATAAGTGCACAGTCCACACAGAACATTATCATCCTCCTTTGGACTCTGAGGTCAGTGCTGTTAATTATCAGCGCAATTTTGTGTGTCAAAGTTTATCAAAGTTGAGCTCAACTCAGAATTAAACCAGCCAAATGAAGCAATTTCTTTTTAAACGCTGGTGTGAACGGGCATCACTGCTGACCAGCAAGTGGAAACTGTTTCAAATTAGGATTCAAATACTCCGAAATGTGACTTGGTATCAGTGGACTACCAGCATAAAGAACCCATGTTAACCAACCCAGCTGGTTTCTGATGTTTTACACCAAACAAAGGTGTGATTGTCATTTCAGCTTTAACAAAGACTTCTACTGAGAACTGTTCAACACACAGTGCTGCACTGCGTAACCATTGGGGACTTAACTTGAACAATGTAAAGAACAATAATAATAACAAAAATGAAAATACGTTAGTGTCGATTGACAACAGTGTGAAATGTGTATCGTGTATAAATATGATAAAGCGAGTACTCACCTGAGGACATTTTTTATTATAGTTGGACTCAGACTGAATGCTCCCTTCAAAATGTTCCAAGCCCAAACTCGCTCTTTGTCAGGTTTTGTACTTGGACAATGATAATGTAGAGCCAAACTTCATGTTTATTCTGATGTTCTCATCTGATGTCTGCCTCCCAATGACTCACAACATTGTTGAATGCTCCCTTTAAAATGTCTATTCATATAATGGGACATATTTCTTTAAGTGACTTTTCTGCAGTGTGATCTTCTTGTGCTCTCTGGGTGTTTGTGATTATAATATAAAATACTTTTTAAAAAGACAGGTAGGTGACAGAAAGAGGGTGGTTTCCCGCAAACAACCACTAGAAACAAAAACAACTCCAATATATAAAAAAAAAAAGACTAATAGGAAAAAACTAAACCTGCCTACAACAGACAGCCGCAAAATGCTCTTTTAATATACGTGGACATTTCAGTTTGGTCCGAGCGCTCATCGTGGCACTGCGGCCTGATAAAGATGAATGAGTGAAAAGCTGAATGGAGCCAGACAGGGGAGCATGCGTGGCGTTCACGGTCACGTGGTGGATCGCGTTTCCTTTGTCTCTCAACCCCATGGCCTTCTTTGTCTGAACGAGGGGATCCGATTTCCCCTCGTCTTTGATGTCTCCTCCTCCCACTCCTCCAACCAGCTCGCCCTCCCACACACACACACACACACACACACACAAATACTTGGTCTTGCCTTCTGCTTATGGGAAACCCGACACAAGGCTGCATCTGGAGGTGAATGTATGGCCATGAGCCTGAATACCTCATCGAATGACTGCATGTGGAAAATATTCTGGATAAGTTAGACAACACGCCAGAACCCTAAACTGAAGACGCCATCGGCTGTGTGTCCAAACAGGACATATAGATATATATATCTATATATATCTATATATTTCTATATATAGTAAGGAGCAGAAAGAGTACTGAAAGCTAGAACTGTATATTATTAAACTATGGGATCTGTTAAATGTCTCCATAAAAGGGCCCATGTTGCATTTTGTCCGCGACTTATTGTTAAATGCACTTTGGTGCTGGAGTTAATAATATTTGGTCCTCAGTGCACTGAGGAAGGACAGTAAACAATCTTGAATTCCCGGCCAGTCCTTCTCCAATTTTGGTTCTGCTGAACTGAAGGTCATTCCTGTTTCCAAAAACCTGCACACGATTCCTTATAAGGAGAAGAGAAGTTCAGATGATATATGAGGAGAATTACTGATGTCAGAATATAATCAGTGTTCATTATCTCTAGAAACAAAGGATCTATGTATAATTAGTTGTTAGTTCGTTGGTAGTGATGCTTCCAACCGCTCTCCCACAGCCACTGTACACTCAGCATGGGTAAAACATCAGGGCCATTGTGCGAGTTAACAGACCCTCTGTGCGCTGCATCCTTTCACTGCATATCAAGGCGTCCAAACTTCAGGGGCTTTTAGATCAGGTTCTTCTAGTCCCATCATCAGGTTAACATTTTACTGATTAATGACCAACTTCCTGCTAAACTAATGACACCCCCATCATGCTAGCACCCTAACTAAGCATGTTAACTAAGCTAATGAACATACCTGCTAAACATCAGCCCGTCAGCATCATCACTGTGAGCATGTTAGCATGTTGGCATTAGCATTCAGCTCAAAAGCACTGCTGTGACTACGTACAACCTCACAGCGCTGCTGGCATGGCTGTGGACTCTATATTGTTATTGTTAGTTTCAGATCAATCAATGAATCAATTTTCAGTATCCCTTTGATAAACATTGTGCTCAGTGAAGGTTTTATATGATGTATTATTAGAGATATAGACTGGTCAAACACGAGGTAGAAGACACATATATTCTACTATTATTATGAATATGCTACAAGATGACTACAAGTCTATCCATCCACAAATGAAACTAAAACTAAACAAGCCATCAGTGTTCAGTCGCCTTCACGCTGAAAGTTTGCAAAGCATAATATTTACATTCAGCATGTGACCTAAATTTCCATATGGCCCATCTATGAGGGGATAATCCATCTTAACGATTGCTGGCCATCTCCATCTAATTTATGCTGCAAAACAACATGTGGTATGTAAAGCATCTCTTTGATTGCATTGTTGTGGAAGCTTGTGCTGTCAGAGATGGCGGGGGCCCCACTCTGCCAGGGTCCGCCTGCCAGACTACTGGGTCAGGGGGGGCCTCTTCCCGCACACAGCCGTTTGTTTCGTTATGAAGGCAGCGTCCTTCCTGCTGCCGGGCTGATGTCAGGGCCAAGGAATGTGGAAAACAGAGCACACTGGGGGGCCTTGTTCTCCCACCGGAATGGGCAGGAATCCAAACCACATGCCACACACACACACACACACACACAGCCTGAGACGGAGTGAGGGGGGCTGGGAGGAAGGAGGATGGTGGAGGACTGAGAAAACACACTCTCTGGCAACCTGCAAGTGGTTCGAAGTAATGTGGGTGTAGGTTATTGGATGGTTTGAGGTGATAAGGTCAGAAATATGCCGAAGATTAAATGTAATGTCATGAAGTTTATAATTTTTCGTGTTAAATCTTGACTTTTTCTTTTTACATTCAGTCATTCGTCATAAAAATATGCTACCTAGAGTGTACAGACTCAGTCAAAGTACTACTTTCAAACATGTGAGTTGAATCAGGTGCTAACAATTAAAGCAAATCATGCGCTGCTGTAGAAATGGGCCACGCAGAGCAGAGCATAGACTTAGATATTACTACCAGTCATTTATCTTTAGTTTATTCTTCCTGGATTATAGTTCTTCTTTTACTTCTCCTTGCTTGGCCTTTGAAATGCACTCTGCGCAAACTTTCTATGACAGTGTTTAATGTTTTAATTGTTTGCACCTGATTCTAGCAACATGTTTAACAGCAGGTGGCAATCACTGGGCCTGCACGTCATGTGGAGGTTCTATTTATAGTTTTGGAAATACACTTTGCAACATGTTAATTGTTACTTTGGGCACATCCAGGCTAGCTAACCTAGGCTATGCTTACCTGGGATAGAGCAAACATCCCCCCAACTGTCTTGTTTGGCAGCTCCCCAAGTACGCAGGTCCCATTTTGTACAGATTTGGTCCCATTTGTTTTATATACTCTATACTATACCAACAGGCCACATTATCCAAAATCTATTTGTATGCTGATGACACCATGATTTACCTGTACCTTTAAGGCCATTATAGTCTATAGCTAATGGATGGATGACAACTTTTGCCTTAAAATGGTGCTTTGTTTTACATTTATTTATTTGTCTATACAGCATCTATTTGTATATTATATGATTTCTGTGTACATTATAGCAACATTTTTCAAAACAGAATTGATTGGTGTAAAATCTAAAAGCCACAAATTGATGATCACATTATCTGCCGGCAGAATAGATGATAAGGTTATAGAACATGGAAGGAAAGGGAACTTTTTCCAGTGGGTAAATCATGCTACATGCTACATGCTACATGCCAGACAGAACAAAGAAGGCAGATTCTGAATGGCAAGAGAAAGAGAACATGATGCAAAAGGAGGGGAATATTGAAAGAACAACAAAGAGCAAAACCCAGTGGGAACAGGCTCAGTTGGTTGAAATCATGCAAATATCAGAAAATACATTTCATACATTATATACAGGAGTAGGACCTGCAAGCTGGAAAAAATCCAACATGATCAAATGAGATAACTTTTTAAATGAAAAAAAGATTAAAGAAAGGATAAAGAAAATATGTAGATAAGGCATATAGATACAGTAGATTGAGTTCGTCAAAACAGACATCACAGAGATTGTTGAATCTACGTCAAAGAATTTCAGAGGCAAAAACATGATTATATAACATCCTGAAAAAACTAATTACCAAAAATAAATAAATACATTTACATAACATGTATGAGTAAAGCTGAAGGAGAGCCGGCAGGTTGTGGTGACACCTAGTAACCAGAATAATCCCAAATAAAAAGCAAAAAGGGTGTTGTCTTTTCAGCATCTAATCAAACAGACATGCCGTTCTGTCTGAGACACAATGGTCACACTGAATAACACATTGATGAGACACATGGTCCTCACCCAGTCTTGACGCGTCGCCTGAAGAGTGTGTCATCAACAGTGACCTCAGAGGGTTTTCATGTCTTTAAGTAAGAAAAGTGGTTGGAAATTAGGTTTTTAAAATGGCATTGAAATACAAAAGATTCAAAATCCATTGATGCCTGTTTAAATATAGTTTGAGTGCTGAAAGGATCAGTCAAAAATCTATTTTGTCGTTTACTTTATGAAGGCGTGTTGGTTCCTCATACACAGTTCTATTGCGTGATTGCCTAAATGAAAGCTAATATTAACTAATGGCCACCACAGGAACAAATAAAGGAACAAACATCAACAAAAATCCAGCATAATGTTTTTACCCAGAGCATGATGTACAATGTAATTGCATGTTGTTTATTCAGCAATGAAACTCAATACTTCCTGCATGTACTTCACATTAAAAGCCTGCCAGGAGTTGTTTTTTTTATGACCATTGAGCTGCTGGAAGGCTTTTAATTTGAATCATTCGTGCAGGAAAAGTAGAAATACCACAATGTAAAATATATTCCATTACAAATAAAAGTCTGACATTCAACCTTTGACTTAAGTAAAAGTAAACATGTTTTATCAGATACATAAATGTAAAAGTATCAAAAGTACTTTGTTTGTTTTCATATTATTAGTATTATATTATTGTTTTATTACTGGTGCCGTATCTTATAACAGTATTTAATGTTTTAACTATTTTACATTCTGTTGGTAGTTTAATGTATAACAATATATCAACATCATATATTTGGGATGTAAAATCGAGTCTATCTTTTGCTGCAAAACTCACAGACAGATCACACACAGATCTCTCAGAAATGTTATAAAGTAAAAGCATAAAGCAGCAAATCTATCTGAATACTGGAGTAAAGTACAACTACCTTGAAATTGTACTTAGTTACAGCCCTTGAGTAAAAGTATTTAGTTACTTTCCACCACTGAGATTCTCTTATAAAGAGAAAGTCAGGGCAGCAGAGAGGTGAGTGAGACATACTGATGGAAATCAAGCTGTGGAAATGTACATTATGCTGAATTTATCAAGACATGGAGGAACTGTTGAGCATAAAAAGTCTAAAATATGAAAGGAACATTACAAATAAAGGCCTGGTTCTCTCTGTGGTAGAGGTAAATAAAGGCACTAAGCCCACAGTTGGAGAATTTGTATTGTATAAATAGAGACCCATGTGATCTGACTCTGCTGAGACGTGTTGAAACCTATAAGACATGCAGTATACATGTGTATCTGTAATGATGCTATTTGGCTCCAGCAGGGTGTTATATAAAAGTGCCCAGCAGCTCTTCTTCAGATCGTCTTGCCCTTTTCATGTTGTGGTGTGTCATCAGTAAAGCCTGAAGTCGGGCCAGCCTCTGACCTCCATCCATGTGTTATTGTAAGGCGTGAGGAGGATTACATCCACCTCTTATATAAGGCAGATCAAGCCCAGACATGCACCTTTAACTGCCTCGCTGCTGCAGCTCTGAACAAGATGTTCCCAAGTTCTGATGCAGCATTAATGTGGAATGTCAGGCAGCTTGAAAACAACCTGGAGTTTTGCACGTCCCAAAACACACACAGAAGGTTACAGTGGAAAGTTAACACTTTCAATACACAGTATTTCTACCTTCAGATTGTGTCAGGGTTTGGTGACGGGGAACTAGAAAAGAGACTCAAATTCAGATTCGAGTAAACAACAAAACGCTCTTTATTTAGAGGATAAAACTGAGCACAGGGCCTCAAAACTAAACTGGAGGTCACTTTCTACTCCCAAAAAGAAAAGGACTGACATGGCAACAAAAACTCTAGATAAGTACAAAGGCAAAAAGCTAAACTAAGTCTCTCAGGAAACAGACTCAATATAAACTGCATGCGTGCATACACAAACACAAAGAACAAAGAACAGACTGGGACTAAAAACACACTGTAACGAGCAACAGGTGGAAACAATCTAAGACAGGAAATGAGGAGAATACACAACAGACCAACATGACTTCAAAATAAAACAGGAAGTGACCAGGCAAAAACTCCAGAACTAAAAAAACACTCAACACAATGTGCGGGACATAACAAATTGTTCCTTAATCCATTTCTTTTCTAAACCTGCCGTTTCTGCACAAACTAGTTTTAGTAACATTTAATAATTTAAATAATGCAAGATGTATTATAACTAAATGTTTTGTAATGCCAGCAGCGCTTTGTTTGGTCTCAGTCTCAGTTACTATTAGGTGGATTAGCAGGACATCTGGTACAGATATTCATGGTCACCAGGGGATGAATCCTAATGAATTTGGTGATTCTGGCAGTTTTTAGTCATACGTCTCAACAACTACGAGATGGATTGGCATCAGATTCATACATCCGAGCTCCCCATCAGGATGAATTGTAATAACTTTTTATAATCCCTTAGCTTTTCATCTAGAGCCACCATCAGGTCAAAACCTTTAGTTGTTCAATACTTTATGACCACATGCATGCAAAAGTAATGACATTCCCATCAGCCTCATCTGTACTTTGTGTTTAGTGCTAATTAGCTAATTCTACCATGCTGACATGTTAAACTAACGTTGGCTCAGAGGCTTTTCGTAACCTTTTGTTGCTCTTTTAAAATCTACTTGCTGAGTTAAATCTCTTCTCTGCTGCCTGACTTTTTCTACCAGGCTTTTAATAGATTTCATTTGATCACTCTGCCCTTTATACAGTGGCAGTAAGAAGTCATATCTTCATCAGCTGGTGGCACCATCTGCGTCCTAGGAGACCTCATCACAGACAACAGAGCTCCATAGGTTGTCTAACACTGTTCCTTTAGATAACAAAGTCGGCCAATGCTGCTTTAAAAGGCTTATTCCCTCACAGACATTCTCATTCCACTTAAATGATGCAATGCTTTATTATACACAGCTTACAGGGTCTACTGATAGAAACGCATATAAACAGCACTTAAGGGTACAGCAGGTCTGTGAGGCTTTGCAATTGGTTGATGCAACAGGAGAGCTCTTCAGTGGTTAGAAAGAAAACAGCCTTCTTTATTTCACTGAAATCCAACAGAAGTGGGGGGGGGGGGGGGGGGGGGGGGGGGGGGGGGGGGGGGG
>JAVQJL010061112.1:0-15092 GCA_036024295.1 Nannoperca obscura | reverse complement strand
GTGTGTGTGTGTGTGTGTGTGTGTGTGTGTGTGTGTGTGTGTGTGTGTGTGTGTGTGTGTGTGTGTGTGTGTGTGTGTGTGTGTGTGTGTCAGAGAAAGAGATTTAAGGAGGTGTGTTGCATTTCATGGCCCCTTGGTTAGTCAGGGCTGGGCTGTAAATCTTGTTACGTCTCCTGGTTTACTTGGGCCCATAAACTAGAAGGCAATTATGGAAAACAACTGGATGCAAGATTTCTTCAGTTCTACAAAATTTGTAGTTGCAGCCTAAAAGGATTTCAGCCAAAACGAATTGCTTTTCTTCACCCGCCTTCACCTCAACCCCAGCTTCCCATCAAGCATCGATTGGCCTCTCACGTCTTTGGCAGATGCAAGGCACAAACTGAGTAAAATACCATACCTAAAAATACTGTGTGAGACCTTGGCCTGTGGCCATTAGGTTTGGCCCAGTCATGATTTATTCATATGGTGTCAGACACATACACACTCAGCATGACCTGCACTGACTGATTCCCATCATGTCTTACTCTGACCTGGGACACGGTAAGACTTTGTGGTCAGACACCACCAGAGAATTACCAAGCTCACCGAGTGTCACACTTTATTTAATTATATTCATCGTCATTGACAGTTCAGCCTGTCTTACGTATATTGGCTTGTTAGGTAGCCGGATGCTTTAGTGGAACGTTTTACATTGGGAGGAATAGTACCTCATGAATATAAACATGAGCAGCTTGGGCTGCTTTGATTTCAGCCTGGCGGAGATCCCTGAGTGGAGTGGGCTGGAGCTGCCTTTGCAAAGCTCTCTCTGCCTATTTTAACCATTTGCATAATTGTTATAACTGTCGAGGCCAGCAGTGCAAAGCACTTGATAAATGTGGATTGTATTAGAAGCAAGAGGAGATGCCAGAGTGTCACTGCGGGTGTCTGTGCTCATACATAGTATATTTCGGTGTGACAAGCAAGAGAGAGAAATGGCTTGAAGGTAGCGTGTGTGTCATGAATGTGCACTGACAGAGAGCTGATGGTGAGACGGCGGGATGGCCCAGTCATTCAGTGTGACCAGCCCAGGTTTGGGCCCCCGTGCACATGCCAAAGCATTCTAGAGCAACCACAAAACTTTTAAGCCTTTTCATCATTTAATGAAATGAATCAAAACCAATAGTTGCCTACAAGTTAGGAAATTAATCTCATTTGTTGATATGGTTTGAAAAAATTGTTTGCAATAATGTTAAATATTCAAGATTGGTAGTTAATGGGATAAAACAAGCATAATGTCCATTATGGCCCTTTTTAAAGTCTACTTGTTCTGTGAGTGGCACATAAGCTGGCTGAGCACAAAAGGAGAATTTGCCTCCCTCTGGTCCCATTGATAGTCAGAAAGACTGTGGTGTGTTTATGTGTTTTATGGTCTCAAGAAGGTTTTATGGCTGCAGGGAGTGTTTATGCACGGGAAGAGAGAGGGTCAGAAGGGTGAAATCAATAGTGATCCTTAATGAGGTTGTCTGAAAAAAGGGAAGGGAGGGGATATGTGGGTGATTTGACAATAAATGGTGGCAGGGAGGTTGTAGAGAGAAGATCTGCGGTGTAGAGCTGAAGAGGCTCAAACTCGACATGACAAAACAATAGTGCCTCTTTGGTAGGTGTTGGGGTAACTTGGCAACTGGTTTAGTTCTGTCAAAGTTAAGAAAAAATGTTCATTATTGTTTTTTTCCTCTACAAAATGTTGCCTGCTGTGACTGACAGGAAACCTAATCTCACACGGACAGCCATCATATCATTTAAAAAATGGATTCAGGCCATGCCAGACTTATAAAGGCACACCCCGTGATTTGTACATTTGGATACACATGATTTTTATGAGAGACAGGAAATCTGCAAACAAAATAAGCTGCTGCATCACTTGATTAAATTGTCTAGAATGTGTATTGTTACCAGAGCACAGCTGCTGTGAAGGCCTGCTGTAGTAACCTAGTTGGATCAGAGTTACATAACAAGACTGTGATGTGACATATGCTGCTCTACCTCAGAAAAACAACAACATAACACTCACTGAGTGTGTTTCACGTGATCCTGTAGTCTTTTGATTTGCCGTTGGGATAGGATAACATGAGCTTCTGCAAAGAGACTGATGCTCTAACAACTTGATTTGGGACGTGTCCTCTTTGTAAAGACATCATTTTATATTCACTTTTCTCCTATAACACGGTTTTCATGGAGGTCAGTTTGTGTGTGTTTGGTATGTAGAGAAGTGCTATGCTGTGATGTTGTGGGAAACTGAGTTCTGAGTTCTAGCTGCGCTCCGAGAGAGCTGTCTGTATAGAGACACACAGCTGATGAAACATCTGTCAGCTCATGCTCTTCCTCCAGAGACCAACATCCACTCAAGGTAGTAAATGGGCAAGATTTATTATTATTATTTATTATTTATTATTTATTTATTTCAGTAAAGGAGGAAAGACATGAGACACAAGATCTTTTTTTTTTTTGTCACACTTTTGTCCTGTTGGGTTTTGTTTCCTGTTTTATTTTGAATCGTGCATGTTAGCATTGCCATTTGTGAGCATATTAGCATGCTGATGTTAGCATCTAGCTCAAGGCACCACTGTGCCTAAAGACAACCTCAGAGAGCTGCTAGCATGGCTGTATACTCTTAGTATTGTTATAGGGAGTGTGTATATTTTCTGCTTTAATCAGTTTTCTATGTTCTTTGGGTTTTGGACTGTTGGTCAGACAAAACAAACGACATTCACCTTAGGTGCTAAGCATTTCTGAAGGACTTTTCATTTCCCATTTTGTGATGTTTTACAGACAAACGATTAATCAATTAATTTAAAAAAGAATTACCAGAATAATTGATAATGAACATAATTGTTAGTTGCAGCCCTTAAAAGCCTGTTCAGCAGCTCGTTATTTACTACAAACAGGTCTAGTTACTTAACCTCCCTTTGAGTACTCATTTTTAACTTTCTTACTCTTCTTTTTACAGAGCACCTCACCACCCCACAGAGCCCTGTAACCAATGGCAACCTCAGTCCAGACTCTTCCTCTGACCCGCGGCACCAACAAAAACTTCCGCAACCCTTTCCCAGCCCAGCCCCTCTCCTCTCGTTGCGGCATGGGAAGTGTAGGCAGTCTGGTGGAGAAGCCAGATGTGTCTCCGACTAAAAGCTGCCACGCAGTGCCCCAGGTGAGACCCAAACAGAACAACGGCCTCTTGAAGAAAGGCTTCACCCAGAGAGAGCTACTCAACTACCTCAACATCACCAGGTGAGTGCTGCAATTGTAAAGATGAAGGTAGTATAAAAATT
The DNA here is from genome assembly GCA_036024295.1 of Nannoperca obscura. Classification (NCBI taxonomy): domain Eukaryota; kingdom Metazoa; phylum Chordata; class Actinopteri; order Centrarchiformes; family Percichthyidae; genus Nannoperca; species Nannoperca obscura. The sequence continues at coordinate 11,784 of JAVQJL010061112.1, read as the reverse complement.
GACAGGACTTGACCTCATTTGACCTACTGTGCTTCCACACAGAAAAGAACCTAAAACAAACCCAAGCAGTGACGGCAAGAAGGACGTTATCTCTGGCCCAAGCTTCGCCAGTTCCCGTGAGGAGGACAATTTATACGCCAAGGTCTACCATAAAGATGGCACCGAAGTAGATTTGACAAAGAACTCACTGCCAAGTGGGGGCAAGTACGAAAAGGTGAATATTGTTGTTCTATCTTTTTTTTAATGTTTTTATTTGATCAAAGAATCATAATTTTGTTAAGCATAATTTGCATTAGGTTATTAAACTTGTTTAATCGTAATAGGTCTTGATTTGGCTTAGGAAGCTATTCTATCTAATTTTCAGCTAGAGTTGACAGGAAACAGGTCTGTGTATTACATGGTCATCAGAGATAAATTACTATAAGAGTAAAGTAGATTCGGGGCAATCTTAAAAGGATTAAAAGGTATTTTGGAAGTAAAAATACTTTTAGGTATCATTTAAGGCAGTAGGTATGAGGGGGACTGAGTCTCATTCACCGACTCAGGCACAGATGCAGATGAATGACTTTCCCGTTCTTTTTATAAATGATATACAGCCAGCGAGTGGCTGCTGGGGCTGTGTTAAATTGATCAGTATCACATTCATACATCTCTGGCAGTGTGATGCAACACCTCCATAGCCATGTTATCAGCATAAATCCACCTTAAATCTCTTCCACTCTTGCCACTTGCTGTGTTGCTAATTTATTGCTGCAATCAAATCTCACCTTTTTTTTTTTTTTTTGCTTGAATTTATTAACGCTAACAACACAGAGGGTGGAATAGTATTGATTTAATAGAAACATTGTGATTTATGTTCCATTGCCCAACCCCTTTTGCTGTGAGTAAGAACTTTCTCTCCCCTTGAGACTACACTCAGTTACTTTCCACTATCTTTGCATCCTCTGGAAATGCCCTGAACTTTGCAAGCTCTTGGTTCTTTTTCTTCAGGCTCGTTTTAGGTCTTCTGCTTTCAAGCCCGTCACCCCCAAAAATTTCAGCTCCATGCAGAACCTCTATCCGTCGTCCAAGTCAGAGGATGTGGACCATGGCGTTTCAAACGGGCTGCACAAAGCCTACGCCCATGTCCCAAAAGCTGTCTCCACCTCTTCCTCCTCTTCCTCACCCTCCCGTCATGGAGGACCAACATCCAGTGGTAACAAGGTAATTTAACACATGATTAGAACTTTAAGCCTTTAAGCCAGTTCCCATGAATTGATGTCCATACCCAGTTATTACCTTGCCAAGGAGCTGGCTAGTCTATTCATTTGGATGTTTACTTATGAAAATACATTGAAAACCTGAGCTATGGGTCCGGAAACAAGTGAATTAATTTCATATCCAGGATCCAGTCTTTGTACATTGATTACAGAAGCAAAACAATGAACTACTCATGATTTGTCATTTCATTCAGCCATTATTTGTGACTAAAATGAATCTTTTCCCTGCCTATTAACGTTACAGTGATGAATAACTGTATAATTATGACCCTGTAGGCCCTCTCCTCGGTACGTGGAATGAGCCAGGAAGATGATACCCTGTCAGACTCGGGCCATAACTCCATGAGCAGCCTGCCGCCGTACCGGCCTCCCTTCCGCCCACACCTGGCTCAGATCAGGTCTGCCGCAGCGTTATTGTCTCAGCTCTACTTTGCATTCAAAAAAAAGTGTTGCTATACTTGAATTTTTTGTTTTATACGTAATTACTCTGTGGGTAGATAATTGAAGAGAATTTAATGGCCTTCGTGGTTTCTTTTTTTACACCAGTGCATCTATGGGCCACATCAACACCATCGGCTCCCTGGACCGCACCTCCATGGGCCCAAAAGCTGTAGGATCAGGGGGTGTGGCTATAGGGGAGATGGCGTGTCGGAGCATGGCAACCCTGAGCCGTTTGACTCCATATGGAGGGGAGGCTCCACCTCCGTATGAGTGGACACTCTCCCTGTCTGTTGAGGAGGTGGTGAGTCCTGGGCAGATGGATGGGAGGATGAGCAGATCAGTATGATTTACAGATTGGTAAGTCATTCATGTTGTCTCTTCCAGGTCCGGGATCTGGAGGAGCGCCTAGTGGAGAAAGAACATGAGCTAAAACAGATGAAAAGAAACCTGGATGAGAGTGAGGGCGCCATCGCTCAGGTGATTCTCATTGTATTTGTCTGCTCTTCGTCATCAGTCATTACATCCATCTTCCTCTCTTTTGAAGTTTGACCACCATCTGTTCACTGCACGCAGGTGTTTGAAGGGAAACAGCGTCTGTGGGAGAAGGAGATTGAGGAGCTGAAACGCCTGTATGCTGCCAAGCTGCGTCAGGTTTCCCAGCATGCCCAGCGTTCCCAGCGCAGCCTGCAGTTGCAGCTCTTCAAAGTGCAGCAGGGGAAGAACCGACTGCAAGAGGAGCTCGACAGCCTGAAAAGGGAAAGGAGCCAGGAGGCTGGAGCCATGGCAAAGCGAACCAGTCCAACTCTGGAGGAGACGCAGTGGGAGGTAAGGCCTTGGAAGGAAGAAGGGAGAAGCACTTAAAAAGTAGTAGTTACAGGGGACAGTGGAGATAACTGAATTCCTTCCTTGTTTATCTTGTTAAAATCATCACAAGGTCAATCGAGTCAGTACAAATGTATGTTTCCTCCTGCCCCAATTCCTTATTTTGCCATTACTCGATCCCTCAGGTTTGCCAGAAGTCAGGGGAGATCTCCTTGTTGAAGCAGCAGCTGAGGGACTCCCAGGCGGAGGTGACCCAGAAGCTGAGTGAGCTCTTCCAGCTGAAGACGCAGCACAGGGAGACCCTCACAGAGCTGCGCAACAAGGAGGGCCAGATAGATGCACTAAAGGTAGTCCTGCAGGGGACACAGCGTCGCAGATGCTCCTCTCAGACTGCACATGAGGATGGAAAAGGAGCTGAAGAGAGTCCTTCAGCTGGGGCAATAGGTAGTTTATGTATTTGTCTCTTACTTGTTACTGTGTAAATATTGTCACTGGCCACGTTTGAGTTACGTGCTTCGATGGTTAAAAGGAATACACCTTACTTTAGTCATGCTGAGGCAACACAAGCACAGGTAAGAGTTGAAGTTCATTTGTTGACACAGAGCTTAACCAAAAGCATGTCTCAAAGGACTTGAATACACACACACTCACACACACACAGTATATATACAATTCTTGGACATCATGTTGCAAAGCAATAACAAGTACTTCAGACTACTAAAGTCTGCACATGCCAAGCTGACATGCATGGAAAATTGGTGAGGGAAGTAAAAGAAACAAGATAATTATATACCACAGATGTCTGTTTAATATCAGCAAGTGATGCATCTAAACTAGGTTTCTTATCAACACAGTTTGAAGCCTGTCCGGGTTATTTTGAGTTATGATGTTTACATGCTTGGAACCAAAAACAGGTTATTTGACTAACCAGGTCAGGAGCAGAGTTCTCTGCGATTTAAAAGCGGCCAATGTCTTTCATTATATTTCCCCTACGGCCCTGCTAGACTGTAGTTGAAGCAATGTGAACTTCTTCTTTGCAGGAGGGTGCGGGGGCCCTACAGAGGAGCGTCTGCGTGCAGAGCTCCTGCTGGAGCGACGCCAGAGCGAGGCTCAGGCCACGGCTTTTGAGGAAGAGAGGCAGACATGGCAGACAGAAAAGGACAAAGTCATCCGCTACCAGAAGGAGCTGCAGGCCAGCTACTTAGAGATGTACCACCGCAATGAAGCTCTGGAGAGGGAACTGTATCAGCTGAGGGCAGGCAGAGAGCAAGGAGGAGGTGCAGGAGGAGAAGGAGGAGGTGGAGGGAGCAGAAATGGGACACTGGAAAGAGAAGTGCCAGAGCTAAGGAGTGAGAGAGTGGGTGGAGAACAAGAGGACAGACCTTCCTCTGGTTTGCCGTGGATAGAGAGAATTGAATCATCTGAAATTTGAATGTGACTTATTTGCAATGCAAACTGTTTTCTCCCAGTAGTTTGGTTTCTATGGAACCTCATGTCTGCCAGGAAAAGGAAATAAAGTACACTCACTAAGTCAACGTTATGAGACACTTTCTCTGACATACAGAGACAAGCACAAACACAAAATGCTCTACACTAAGTCTTGACCTACATCATTGTTATCATAAGTTATTATGAGTAAATAAATTATATTTTGACATACTAAAACAACATTTTAAGATAAGTGATAAAACAAAAATTATGAGGTATTAAATCAAACTTATCTCCTAGTAAGTTAAAATGTTGACTTACTAAGTCAGCATTATAAAACAAGTAAAAACTGAGACTGAGTCAAGACTGTAAGTCAAAATTTGACTATCTCAAAAGTTTAAGTATTATCTCTTCATTTTGACTTGATGAATCAATTATTATTTAAATTATTTGTATTCTATTCCGGGCAAAAATGGGCTTCCATAGGTTCCTGTCCGTTCTGGCATTCTCTGCCCACACACCCTTATTGATTGTTTAATGCCCTTATCTAGACCAATAACCTCCTACAGGAAACGGTAATATTGAGGGTAGCTGCACAAAAAATACTGCCTGTGCCTCATCTGTCCTTGGCAGAAGAGTAGTGTAAATTCTATAAAAATACAGCCAAGCACCTACACAGTCCTGCTTAAGACTTTTGTCCAATCATAAACCTGTAAATGAGCAAACTGATATGCTGATTGTTGACTATTTTGTGTTCATTTGGTAGTTACTTTTCGGTTTTGAGTGCTGTATGGTCTTGACAGTAACCAAACGATTCAAAAGGGATTTCAGTCTGTGCAGAAGGTTCTGTGGATTCGGGGTTCATCAGGGCTCTGGGAGGAAAACTACATCCTTGTGTTAAATATGGAGGATTAAAGCTATCGGGTGCCAAGGTACTAATGTCATTTCTTTGCCATCAAGAAAACTGCGTACCCTACTTAGGAAACTGGAAATGTTGGACTGTTTTATCATTCAGTTTCCAGCTCCTGTCAAGTCAAATCTTTATTTTTTGTACATACTGGAATTTTGATTTGACTGGCCTTGTCATTGTATTCCAAGCACACTGTTGTCTTAAATGGGCATATTTCCACATCTTTTGATTGCAATGAAAGCAATCAGTAGATTCGGATGTTAAACATGACTGCCCTGCTTATTGGTGCCATTCGTTGCACATACCCAGCCAACAACAACAATAATTGCATGACTTAGGTGAAGTTGTTCTCTTGTATTGTTTGTTATTAATATATTATGAACATTCACAAGCCAGCTCTCTATCGACCTTTCAACATACTGTGACTCTCGTCTATTTACTGGAATTTAAATTGTACAGTATAAATATATATATATTTGTTTTGGATTCATAATAAACATTTATGAAGTGGTGTAATAGTAAGTTGGTGCTTGCCCTAATGGCATTTTCTGGTGTAAATCAAGCCTGCAAAATGCTTTATAATAGGCTTTTCTGTCTACTGTTGTCTGAATTAAACTCACCAAAAATGACTTGTGGTTGTTAAAATGTTAAGAGGTGTAAGTGATGGCTTTCACCCGAGGGCTCAGACGCCTGTCCGCTCTGAAGGGACTTAAAATCTCCACAGAGCTTACCAATAAAACCCAAGGACAGGACTTTTATGACAGAATGAACAGAGCGACAGAGGCTTTTGGGACTAATGTGGCTTTTAGAGGTTTATCCTTCAATCCTTATCTCAGCCTCTCCCTCAGGCTCCCCTGCTCTACCCCAGCCAGTCCTCACATACCAGCTCCTGCAGTGCAGACGGCGGAGAGGTGGAAGGTCAGCTGGGATGGAAACAGAAGAGGATCCCTGTTTGCGCAAGAAAATAAGCAATGTTATGGAAACCATCAAATGTACAAACTTCAACGGAGAGCCAAGGATATCTTGGCAGGATGAAGGCGTAATGTGTTATGTTCATGGATATGCATAAATGAGAGCATACATATAAAACTGTGTGAAAAGTAACGCAACACATGCAAGTCCATAACACAGGTTTATTTTTTTTGCGTAGGGTCGTAATCTAAATAGTTATGCGCTGTGGCTGACTCACAAGGTCCTCACATTGGCATTTAAAACATTATATAAACTAGGGCTTAATATAACTGCACAGCTCAGGAAAGGTTTACTGAAGTGGGATGCGAAAATATTCTTACCTCACGTTATCACTCTGTAGGAGGGTTGCAGCACTGAATACCATCAGCTGCCGTTTATCTGATAAATTAACATGATTTTTAAACATTAATTTATAATTTATATGGATTGGGGGGTTGTGAAACTCATTCAAATTAAAACCTCTAGCTTGACACCTAATAGACTTCAAGGCATTTTAGTTTGAGTGTGGATAATACAGCAATATCGCCACCATGTGGCGATGGAGAACTGAGCAGCTATAAAACCATAAAGGCCTCCAAAACTGACTTGGAGTATAAATTTTTATTTTAATTTCAGATGCAAGTATATGAAACATGTTAGAGGATAAATATTTACAATAAAAGTTGCACACACAAAAGCAGGAAATGCAAACATTAAAAAAAATTAATGACAGAAGTACGGAGCACTAGCAGTCTATCTGAAGAAACACTCAAAGAAGCAATGAATGATTGTCAACCAAAGAAAGAGAAAACTGAGGAAATTCTGTGAAAGTCCAAACAAAACATGTGCTTTAACCCATTCCAAATGAAACCATGATAAAAATGTTTCTTAGACTCTGAGTGTAATGTTGCATTGTCAGTATGGGCTATGCTGGTGCGGTGCTTGCTGAACCAATTAGCCTCACTAGCGTGAGGTGACATCACCATTTTCAAGAGGACACCAGGAACTTGCACTGTTGATCATCTAACCATGTAACACGCTTTTCTCGTGTAGTCTTACACGTCAACAGTCGAATAATATATACAAACTCCCAACAACACCCAAACTACCAGCCTCAATAGTGAAATATGTGTAATCTTTGTTCGTGAATCCTTATATAAATGTACACCTTTAATACTAACTGCAAAGTGTGGTATGACCCGTTGCAATGAGCCCTGAGGAAATGTATGGATTTGAATGTTGCTATTGTGACTCAACCTCATAAAAGCAAAACCTATGCAGCAGAGGCATTCTTCTAAGTATATATTAAACAACAGCCACAATGATCAGAGGACTTTCCCACCCACGACGACTAAAGCTGAATCACAAGCCTACAGCCACTGCAAGCCAGACCATACGGCTACCATCACACCACTTTACATCTCCAAATCACATGGCGTGCAAGCTTAGGATACGATATGCGGGGCCGTGATGTGAGTCGTTAGCTCTGAAAGTTATGCAGTGTAGATGATGCATTTCGCGGTTCAGTTTAATTTACTATTTTACATGAGCCGTTGCAATGAAAAATAGAAACAAAGCACATTTCACAGTAGTATATATTTTTTGTTTCCTTTTTGTCATTGTTTGTTAAATACATACATAGAACAAGACAAATGGCTTCTACAATGAGGAGAATCTTGCTGGTGCAGTCAGTCACAAAAAAAAAAAAAAAAAAAAAGTTGTTCCACCATCAATGAGTTAATTGTTCTACTGATCAAACAGATACATCAGCCAACAGTGACTTTCAAGCTACATGAGGCCTTTATTACATTATGGAGGACTAATGGGTCACAATCAAGTCAAGACAGACCTCCATAGTTCCCTTCACCAGCAAATAATAAACCTTCAACACAGTTACTTACTGGTTTTTCTCATGTATAACAGAAGTTTATTACCATCCTGAAATCAGAAACTGCCTATCTAGACAATTTACCCACACTCACCCATCCACAAGCATGTAACTACTTCTGTCAGAAAAAAAAGGAAATGAAAAAAGAAGCAGTCTTCCAACTCAAACAGTTGATAAAGCCAAGAAAACAAACACTATCAAGTATTACATACTTTTAAAAGACAAGCCTATAACTCTGCAGGCATTTGCAAATGAGTTTCAATGAATGACCCTTTATCAGAGGTGCTTCTTCATGGGGATGTTCTCATAACTGACAGACTCCTCACTCTACTACAGGTTGTAGTTGGGCCATCACCACTGGACTCTGTATACTCTGCAAAGTTGGAGGGTCCGAGGTTGGTTACGGGGTGGCCAAAGCTGTCCAGAGGAGCACTGGGATAAAACCTTAATGCTTACAATAACAGGCCAAGAGGCCAGGGACAGAGGAAAAGGGCCCGAGCAAATGGTCCTGGAAATGCAAAGAGCTCCAGGGAACTCCATCCTTACTCATTTGGACAGTGTGCGGTGTCAAAAGTAGATCTGCTTGGCATGTGACGGATTCTGCTCCATGGGGCAGTACGGACATTTCAACCTGAGGACGAGACAGGGGAGGGTGGGGAGAGCAGGGACAGGCTGTTACAGTGTGTGTTGTTTTTAGTTTAACAAACCATAGTGGTTGTTAATATACATTAACTATAAACTAATTTATAGAAAGCCATTGTTTTCCATTCATTTCACCACAGTACTGGGAGTTTGCCAAAGTTGTGTAATTGCTGAGTGATAATTCAGCTATTTTGAAACGTGTTCTTTCCTAGAAACTGAGAAATCTGTGTTTTGAGAAGTCACCTGGCTGAACATCAAGTTTTTTAATGCACATTTTTTTCCACAGCTTCCATGTTTGCTATCCGTCTTTTAGGTGCGATTTTCTTACAATAATTAATTACAAAACAATTTTTGCAGCTGACTTAACAATGCTTGTGTAATTTCTTGAAAGAATTCTCCATGAATGAGCATGTTAAGTACGGAGCCCCGTTGGGGTCTGCTGAGATTGTAAATCCATGGGCACGGATCACTATTGGGAGAAAATGTTTTGATGTCACACAAAATAGTGCCATCTTTTCAAATTTTAATTTTTTAATGAAGTAAAGGTCTGGAAAGAGTTAACAGTGGCGTATAAGAAGTCTCTTATATTCTTCCTGGAATCTCAACCCCTTTTAAAGTTTTTTTAACACAGATTTATACATGGCTCTTTTTTTTCTCTTCAGCCGACTCCACGGGAGGTCATATGTAAGAAGTGTATAAGTGTATTATTTTGGACAGCAACCTAAGTTTTATAACCGTTGCTGCCCACACAACCTCATCCTATCGGTGAATCGAGCTTTATTGTTGGCTTACTTTCCAGCATTAGTCAGTTTGTTGAGGGCATCTCTGGAGATGACGTGGCCACAGATGAGCTTCATGGGAGGATTGCTCTCTGAGGTCTGCTGCCTGAGGATCGGGCAGGCGAACACAGAGTGGTACCAGCACTTCTTCCCGAGGTCAATTTCAATCTACATTAACAGACAGGATTTGAGCAAATTGAATGTTGAAGAAGTTAAAAAAAATGTTTTTTTAAGTGACAGATGCTTTTTTTGAAATTCAAAAGGGGCTTACAGGCAGCTCATCTTTGTGCGTCCAGACTCCGCTGCACTGTCTCTGCTCTATCACCTGTTTGATATTCATCAGTACTGGCAACGCCATACAGCCTGATGCAAAACTGCAGAGAAACAGACGGTGACTTAAATAAGACAACACAATGATGATGATGATGATGCATCGGCACTGTTTATAATTCATCTAAACAAGGAAAAAAAAATTTCAACTTTCGTATAAAAGTAAAGATTTTAAGAGGAAATCAGAGATGAGGTCTGGTGTGGTGTTGGTGGTTTTCTAACCTAACACTGAGTGGAGACTCTACAGAGAGGCCCAGTAAAGCGCAGGCATCCCTGGTGAAGATGTTACAGATCTCGGCCCACTGATTTGTCTCCAGCAGACTGCGGTACGGAGAGTTCTCAATGCCATGACGCAGGTACACCAGACTGCCCATCAGGATCTGAATATCTGCAGGGACAAAAAAATTTGGAACACTTCCGTTCCTTCTTGATTGCTAATATACAAATGCCAAATCGATGCAGGGACTCTTCAGATCCTCAGATTCTTTCAACTTTAAGAAAATTGGCCAAAGACAACTCAAGTTCCTGTGTGTCAGGAATGTGACAATGGTGCCACTGTGTGCCATCTACCTCTCTGGTGCTGAGAGGCGAAGGGCTGGAAGTGTCTGGCATACTGCAGGGCCTCCATTTGGTTGCCGATTCCCCCACTGAGCAGGCTGATGAAGTACAAGCGGTGCAACTTGAATTCTAGACTGCTGTTCAGGTCCAAAAGGCGCTGCCGATTCGTCACAGCCCACCTGAGAACATGAATGAGTACCGTCAACTGTCGACACTTATAATATAGTGGCTATATGCTTGGCATTACCAAAGTAAACCTAATCTCAATAGAAATTATTTATAATATGCATATTTTGGAATTATAGAAGTGGTAACTTCTACTAAGCGGTGGGAAAGGTAATTAAGCATTTTTGCATCTATAAAACAACTTTTTCTTTGTATGGCTTCTTTTTTCTTTTTCAACGTAATTTTACTGTCTTTACAAAAAAATGATGACAGTCTAGACAGAGACGACAGTAAAAAAGGAAAAAGAAAACATACTCTAGTGCCGGCCTGAGGTCCTGCATCCTCAGAGCTTCAAGGATTCTGTTCAGCTCCAGGAAAGGCTGCTTCATACTCATATCTATAACTACACCAGACTCCTAGAAATCAAACAAGGACATTTTTTAATTATTAGGAATTCATTACCCTGACAAAAAACATGGATTACAGTTGATTTAAAGCCCCATAATGTTGGCTCAATTCATTTGTATTAAAACATTTCAGAAAGGAATAAGTTCACATCAAAAACATTAGTTTGAAGACTTCACAGTTACCTGACAAAGATCTTCTGCTACACTGAGCATCCCTTGTCTGTACAGGTGCTCCACAATGGTCTCACTCAGGTATTTCTGTCTCTCTGGGGTGTCCCACACTGTCTCTGCCACCACAGCACTGATCTCTGCATCAAAATTCTGCAGAGGAACATATCAGAGGTTAAGTATATGTACGCCAAATGTTAAATGTTAAAGAAGGTTGGTGCCTGCCCTTACCCTGTCAATGGCTTTGCCCACTTTTGACACACTGCCATGGATGTCCTTATGTCGGGAGGCTAGCATCTGCACTGTTTCTTTGATATTCTTACAACACTGTGCCATAGTCTGAGATAGGACTGATAGGTCTGCATCTTGTACTCCTGCAAGAGAGAAAAAGAAAAGGTCTGTGCATGTCTAAAATAACGTGTCTGATGAGTTGTGATACAGCACTGATGAAGCATAAGAAACTATATTAATTTCTGATTACATTTAGGCATTTAGCAGACGCTTTTATCCAAAGCGACTTCTAAAATAAGAGCTTTACATCAAGTGCATAGAACCATGATTGAAAACAACAAGATGTCTCATCAGACTTGTAAGGGCTGGTGATGAATCACAAGTGCTATAAGCAGGTACATCGCTGCCAATGGCGGAATCAAAAAAGCATTAAATCAAAGAACCAATGATCTTTGTACATTATCAGATACAATAAATTCAAACTAGAAATACCACTCCACTATGGTATTGTGCAATATGCTATACTTAGAAACAGATAGAAACAGTTTGTCACTTAAGTGCTGTTGTATTCCTGGAACAAATGAGTCTTTAGTCTTTTCTTGAAAGTGGTCAGACAGGTTGTTTCTCTGATGGATGTGGGGAGCTGGTTCCACCACTGGGGAGCCAGACAGGAGAAGAATCTTGAATGTGAGCGGGCGTCCTTGAGAGATTGAATCGCCAGGCGGTTCTCAGAGGCAAACCGTAGTTGGCGGGCGGGGGTGTAAGGCTGGAGGATGGTCTGGATGTAGGTTGGTGCAGTCCTGTT